>CM053751.1:3821483-3883868 GCA_028658305.1 Pachyuromys duprasi
CCCCCCCTCTCGCCCCTTAAGTAGCTCCCCTTTTGGTGTATCCTATTCTGTCAAATCTCTCTCCGATCCATCACTTTTTCTGCCACTCATTTAAATATCACTTTCAAACATGGGTGCTGCCTTCTGCAAACTAACTTTGTTTTACCTTCATTGTTTGGGATTAAAGGCATGTACCATCACACCTGGATCTAAGCTTTTCTTTACCCGATATTTTCTCTATACCAGGCTGTCCTTGAACTCAGGTCCTCTTGCTTCTGTCTCCTTGATTAAAGGTGTGTTTGTATTCCAGCTGGATCAGACAGACCTAGAAGATCTTTGGATGTGATCTCTTGCCAGAGCAGCCATGCTCTAAATTAAAATTCCTCTACACGTGTGTGCACACTCGCATGTGCACACCTGAGTATGTTCCTGTCTATGCCTGTGTGTTCCTGCCTTTTGTTCCTTGGTGCTGCTTACTTGAACCTCAACATGCCTCTGTTCCTGTCCTTTCAAGGTGACATATCAGATTGAATTGCTGCCTCTTTGTCAGGTTTGTCAGGTTGTGAAGGATGAAGGCCATAGATTTGTCCTCTTTTTCTCTTCAGTGTTACAGAGTTAGTGATCAAGGAAGGTTACTTTGTCACTGGGCTTAGGCCCAAAGTTTGATTAGCATAAAGATTGGGTGTAGCTTGGAATGGTTCTGTGAGGTTCAGGAGCTGAGATGTCAAACAGGTCTAGATAGACTGGCAGTTACTGTTCAGGTCCTGTCAGTAGAGAAACAAGTTTCATTCTAGAATAGTAACAAGATATAACAAAACCAGTTACTTTAGATCCAGAAGGCCAGGAGAATAGTCTAAAGTTTATAGTGAACTGTGACCTTGTGGATCTTTCTGATGGCTACTGTGTTGCAGCTTCTTTATGAATGTTTGTTTCCAGCTATGGTGTAGATGGGGTCTGTAGTAAGGACAGCTGATCCATGTTTTATAAAAGTTCTCTTGAGAATTATGTGACATAATAGCCTTTCTCAGTAAAATTTTCATATTAAACTCAGTTACTTGACATTTTGATTATTATTCTGAGATATTTCTTTAAAGCCAATAGAAATTCAGCTAAAGTAAAATTCCTCAGAAGATATTATGTTTTCTCTATTATATTGTTCCCCAAAATTTGTATTATCTGCTGTTTTCTAGGAACCTTGCCATTATTCATGACACTGTATGTCATTAGGTTTTCAAAACTACATAAAGTGATAATTGCAATGAACAATCCTATTATTCATTGTGAATCATTCTTTTTTTAAACTGTTCAAGAGTAGTATCTTAGGCGTTATAAAATGAAATAGCTGTGCTCATGATATGTTTTATGGTTAAATAGTCATATGAAGTAACATTTGGTATTGTGCATATTTTTTAAATTGGTCTATTTTTATTTTATGTGTATGAGTGTTTAGCATGCCTCTGTGTCTACGCACCATGTGTGTATGGTTCCTTCATGTCCAGAAGAGGGCAGTAGATTATCTGGAGGAGTTACAGATAGTTGTTATCTGCTGTGTGGGTGCTGGGAACTGAACCTGGGTCTGCTGCCAGATTAACAGGTGCCTTTAACATCTGAGCCATTTCTCCAAATTTATTTTACAAATGTTTAGTATTCAGACTTACATGCTGTGTTCTGTTCAGAGTTAACTTTTTAACTACAGAATTCTTTAATTCTTTGGAGATCTCAAAGAAAGGCATTTTCCAGGGTTTCTATGCCTCCTCTAAGTGCACTGCCAGAGTGTCAGAGAAGTTATTGGGTAAATTGATTGGTCAGTAAATTGTGTTGTATTCCTCTTAAGCACAGTTGCGAAGAATCACTAAGTTAAGTGAGAGAAAATTTAATTTTTGAGTCAGACTCTTTTGAAACCTGTGAAAACTTTGTGCTTACCCGTCTTCTCGTATTGTTGAGATCTGTACTGAATTTCCAAGCATACCAAGGAGTAAAACTTCTTGTGCTTGAGCTGAGTGCTGCCTTGGAGAAGTACCCCATTCTCGTTTCCTTTCAGTTTGATCATCTCCGTGAGCCCTCAGATTCTCATTTACCTGCCTGTGCACTCTTGGATACAGCATGACAGTGGAATCTCTCCGCTGTACGTTGTGTTCCAGACAGTTGTTACTCGTGCTCTGTGTGTCCTAACAGGATCAGGCTTGGTCCAGAAGAGCTGTGTGTTACCCTTTTCTAACCTGAGTCTGTTTACTTTTAGGAGTGTGCAGCCTGGTGCCTAAGATGGAAGTAGATATAAATGGGGAATCCAGAAGTGCCCTGACCACCCTGCCCTTGCCCGTGGCTGAGGGGAGCTCTCCAGGAAAAGCAGAGGCAGAGAAACCCCGCTGCTCTAGCACACCGTGCTCACCCATGCGTCGGACTGTGTCTGGTTATCAGATCCTCCACATGGACTCTAACTATTTGGTTGGCTTCACAACTGGTGAGGAACTCCTGAAGTTAGCCCAGAAGTGCACGGGAGGGGAAGAGAGCAAGGGAGAAGCCATGCCTCCTTTACGCTCTAAGCAGCTGGATGCGGGACTTGCGCGCTCCTCTCGTCTGTATAAAACTAGAAGTAGGTACTATCAGCCATATGAGATCCCAGCTGTTAATGGCAGGAGGCGGCGGCGGATGCCCAGCTCAGGAGACAGGTGCACCAAATCCTTACCTTATGAACCTTATAAGGCCCTCCATGGGCCCTTGCCTCTGTGTCTTCTTAAAGGTAAGAGGGCTCACTCCAAATCCCTGGACTACCTCAATTTAGATAAAATGAGCATCAAGGAGCCAGCTGACACAGAAGTGCTACAGTACCAGCTTCAACACCTGACCCTCCGAGGGGACCGAGTGTTTGCTAGGAATAATACATGAATGACTTGCACAGAGTTCAAACCACTTTAGGTCAGCCTGTACTGGGCTAGAGAAAAAAAAATCTACTGTCGTACTCTGTACATGACCCTTCACGTTAGAGATGGTTATATCAGCTAAGTGTTCTTGGAACATAAAAATTGTTTGGATCAAGTATTGGATACAGGAATGAAATCACAGGTACTTGGGGTGGGGCGGGTGGGATATCGTTCTAGAGCACGCGACTGCAAGGAAAACAGAATGTTGACCGTTAGTTTGCATAGCTTTCTAGCTAGGAAAAGGCTTTGGTGCAGTAATTTCACCGTTATGATTCGACACTCAAATTGGGAATGTTACCTGCTTGGTTGTTGCTAATTTGATATGATTCACTAGAAATTTATATCGAAGTACTCACTGCTTCTTGGATCTCTGTATTTTACTATGAAATGTATGTGATGATTTGTCTTATCAAATTTAGAGCTTGAACACTGCTGAATTGGACCACTTTTTATTTTTAAATATTGAGTTTAAATATTTTATAACTGGTTTTGCACTGAAAACAATTAACATTTCAGATTAAGAGAATAATCTTTCTTTACTTGCCTCAATAATAATATTGAGCAATGGATTTTTTTTTTATTTCCGCATGGAAAGTTACTGATCTCTATGGCTGTAAAATATTCCTTTATAGCATTATTAAAGTGTGTCTTAATGAAAGTAAATTTGGGATACAAAGTATTTATTTTACAATGGGTAGTGGGTGGGAAGCTTTTCCAGAATGTTTCTGATGTGAAGTTTTCATCAGTTGGAAACATTTCCTTAATGCTTATTTTCTAATTTAAATTCCACATGGAACTTGAAAATGGAAAGGATTCTCTCCCCTGGGTTGTTGGCATAGTATTGCTTGCATCGCAACTTCTTGTAAGTGAATATAACTCTAGCAGAGGCTCTCATGATTTTGATTATCAAATGCTTGAATTAAGTATAAAGTGATACTGCTCAACAAGGCGTTGGGTCTTTCCAGGTTCAGTTCTCTGCAGCGTGGCACTCATCAAAATTCCAGTTTCAGGATTAGTGTGGGAGCCTAATGTACTCCTACAGTTTTAATGGGCTAATCCTGGATTACCTAACAGTTTATGTCTATCACACTGGTTTAATTTGTTGCTAAAGAAATAATTCCTTGTCTTTAGTAGCAGAAGCAGCTCAACTATTCTTGACCACAAATGTATGTAACTTACCTTTTGTAAGCATTTCTATTTCATTTATTCAGTCTTAAAGGTGCAATTTATTACTGATTTGGCATTTCTGGCTATATAGAACTACATATTTTATGCTTTCCTTTGAGCACTGTAAGTTTCTTAGGGGTTAGCAGTCTTGCTTATAAAGTAAGAACACGTTTTAATTGACAAATGGGCCATTCCTGGAACAATCGTGATTTTTCTCTGTCCAGAATGAATGGCAAACTTTATTTAAAGCAGAATAAATAAAATGTTAGGAACCCTAGGAATTCCTAATCGAGGCTTACAACCTGTTTAAGAGAGCCGTGGAGAGGCTGCCTCATGTCTTACTGAATTGATCAGAGTTTTTGGTGGCCGGAAAGTTTCCGCTGTTGTCTATTTTAAAGTAAACTGCACCTTTGTAACATATTGTATTGATGAATGATCACTAAGATTAACTATATCTATACAGTCATTAGTTGGACAAGTAATAGAATCCTGTCAGATGCCAAAGAGTTGGGATTTTTACACTTAATGATTAAACACCGTTATTTATTGATGATTTACCCTCTGGAGCTGTATTATTTCTAACTATGAAATAAAAGGGTGATGTAAACACACATTGTTTCGTGGTGCTTTAAATGAAGTAGACCATCACTAGGCCAGCGAAGGGTGCACTGAGAGGGCTGGGGAGATGGCTCGGCTGCTGGGGGCACTTGATTTAACGCCCGAGTTTGACTTCCAGGACTCCCAGGGTAGAAGGGGAGAACCAACTGCCGCAAGCTGTCCTCCAGTGTCCACATTTGTGCCAGGACACATGTGCGCATATGTGTGCATGTGAACACAAGTTAACAAGTACAGGTATACGAGAATTCCACAGAAGCACTTTATTTCAAGGCCCTAGCTTCATGAAACAGAAACATAGGCACTTGCTGCTTGTTGGCACTTCACGGTGAATCAGGAAGTTTCTGGCACAAATGAACGTGCACAAAGCTTGATCTGACACAATTCGTATGACTTGTTACATAGCTGTAGATAAGTTAAAAACTGCTTTCCTAGATGAAAAACTTGGGGGTTCCAGAGAATTGTATTCCTGTGGTGGGTAGTACATTATCAGAGGAGGGGAGGAAGTCAGGGAAAAGATGGGAGGGAGAATAGGGAGATGTCATTAAAATGACAAAGGTTTGAGACCGGAGGGTGCACAGGGAAGCAGGAGTGTCTTGAGGCTGCTGTCCAGCTGAGTTTACAGCTAAGGGTAGCTGCAGGGCTGCTCTGTCAGCAGCCAGGAAGGCAAGGATTCAGAACACGGAAACCCCACGGTCTGAGAACCCCAGATCCTTTAAACTACTGTGTAGCTGGGGGGTGGGGGAAGTCTTCTGTTCCAGGTACATCTAGACCGACCCTTTCTCCTCGTGTATTAATGCTTGTCTTTGGGCTGCAGTGTCTTTCTTGTTTTTGTTTGTTTTTCTTCTTGATTAAGTGGTGTTGTGTTGTTTTGTTTTGGTAACTTTAGAAGCATCTGAGTTAACTTTTAAAGGCAGATTGAGCTTCCCTAAAGGAAGGAACACGCCTTAAATCCTGAGAAAAGCAGCCTAGTTTTATTTATATTTTTCTGCCCTAATACACTATTGTCTTGAAAACACTTTTATTCCATTACAGTGGTTGAACTTTTTGCAATGAGACTTTTAATTGGTCCTAGCCAAAGTGTTTTTTTCTCAATCACAGCAAGGGTGGTCACAGTTTACAAATGGTGTAAATGCTCTCAAAGAGATGGGTGAAGATGGGGGAAAGGTGGTGTGCTGCTACAGTGCAGATTACAGCAAGTGCTATGGCACATTGCCCTTTTAAACAATGATATTTGATTAGGGAGATTGATGCAGAAGATTGCTTTGGAAAGATAATAAATGTGACCACAAAGCTGGAGGTGGGGATGGTCAGCATTGAATGATGCTTTTGTCGTTGTAATATCATTCATTATCACTGTTATTTACAGTTTATTCACTTTGTATCCCAGTTGTAGCTCCCTGTAATATTCTTTAGGTAAGAATTCTGAAATGGACTTCTTTGATGTGTTTCATCAGGAACAATAAAATAAAGCTTTTTTCCCCCCTAGCTGAGAACACTAGAAATGATTAAAAGAATGGACTTGATTTTTTTTTTTCACATGCTAAGCTCACAGAGCACTGTCTGCTCTGGGTTTGTGTGTGTGTGTGTGTGTGTGTGTACCATTGTAAAATTGCTTTGTGCAGGGTTTTTTAAAATGGTTTTAGAGAGATGTCTGAAGCCATATTTGAGCTTTATTACCTCTGTTCTTGTGGCCGTGTTTGATGTTTGTATCTGTGGGAGAGCACAGGATGAAGAAGGGAATGCAGCAGCTGGGCTGGAAGAGGGTACCTGCATAGTCCATGTAGTCCTTAGATGCTCTGTCTGGACTGCTCTGGAGAAAGCTTTGAACTCCTTGCTGTAATAAAAAAGTTAGCAGCACTTTCAGAGTGCCCATGGAGAGCGTTCTTGCTGTATGCTGGTGAAGAAGTGGGAATGTAGCTCCATGCTGACCTCTAGCCCCATTCACATGCTTCGCCACACTTCTTTTTTTTATTTTTTTATTTTTTTTATTTTGGAAGTCATTTATTTTTTTTATTTATTTTTATCTCAATCACAGGTTAGGTACTTTGAATCCCAGGCATAGCCCCCTCCCTCAGTCCCTCCTACCCTCCCACTCCCTCCCTCATCTCCCTCCTCCCCGCCCCCTCCAAGTCCACCAACAGGGGAGGACCTCCTTCCCTTCCATCCAACCCCAGCTTATCCTGACTCCTCAGGCTGGCTGCAATGTCCTCCCCTGGGATCTAGCCAGTCTGTCACTCCCCGGCTTGTATGGGGGAGGGTCAAAGAGTCAGCCATCAAGATCATGACTGAAACAGTCCCTGTTTCCCTGAATAGGGTCTTCAGTCCTACACTGAGCTATCATGTTCACCACACTTCTGAGAGTCACTCGTGGAAATGTATATTTAGAAGTCTTTGGATCCTCTACCTCTGGCCCAGGACTTCAGGAAGGGAAAATAACTTAGGCATCAAGAAGTATGTGAACTCAATGAAATTCAGAGTTCCGTTAGGTTGGGGATGGAGGAGCAGATATGAAGCATGCTCACCACTAGGCTCCTCACAAATGCATGTGGCCAACATAACAGAGGCAGCTGAACAGTCTTTCCTAGAACCCAGATGTGATCTCTTTCCTTATCATTTGTTAGGCCAACCATTGAGCAGCTGTGATTGATGAGTGTGAGGCAGAAGATAAAATATGTTTTCTCAGACCCCAGGATACCTTCTATGACGAGGAACAATGGGAATGAAAAATGGTATCCATAGTTTGAGTAGGCATCCACTCTGAACCTCAAAACTTAAATCACAGGCTAAAGAGAATGTTGCCATCTTGTACAGGGCATCAACATGGGCTCGGGGGCCAGAACAGTAGAAGACAGTGGTTCTCAACCTGTGGATCACAACCCCTTGGGGGGTATTGAACAACTTTTTCATAGGTGTCACATATCAGATATCCTGCATATCAGGTAGTTACATTATGATTCAAAGCAGTAGCAGTATTACAATAATGAAGTAGCAACAAGTAATTTTACAGTTGTGGGTCACCTCACTCAAGGAACTGTATTCAAGGGTTGCAGCATTAAGAAGATTGGGAACCACTGGTTTAAGACCTAAATAACAAGGAGGACCATAGGGAAGATGTTCAATCCTCATTCAGAAGGGCAAACAGGATAGACATCAGAAGTAGGAGAAGACAAGGAACAGGGCAGGAGCCTTCCACAGAGGACCTCTGATAGACTCTACCCACCAGGGTATTGAAGGAGATACTGAGACCATAGCCAAACTTTGGGCAGAGTGCCGGAATCTGTTTGTTAGAAGAGGGAAATAGAAAGACCTGGAGGGGACAGGAACTCCACAAGGAAAACAACAGAGCCAAAATACCTGGGCCTAGTGGGTCCTGCAGAGAACAAAACTAAGGACCCTGTTTAAAGGAAGCCCATTGGCTGCTCAGTTTCCAAGTGGGTTCCCTAGTAAGGGATACAGGGGCTGTCTCTGACATGAACTCAGTGGCTGGCTCTTTGATCACCTTCCCCTAGGAGGTGCAGCCTTGCCAGGCCACAGAGGAAGATGATGCAGCCAGTCCTGATGAGACCTGGTAGGCTAGGGTCAGAGAGAAGGGGAGGAGGACCTCCTCTGTCAGGGGACTAAGGAAAGGGCATTGGGGGAGAAGAGGGAGGGACGGTGGGACTGGGAGGAGATGAGGGAGGGGTCTGCAGCAGGGATACAAAGTGAATAATTTATAAAAAATACATAAATAAAAAGAAAAAAATTTAAAAAGACCTGTGAGTGGGCCAGGTGGGAAAGGCCTAAGGAGATGAATACAAACTTAGTGGTTTATGAAGTGGGCAATAGTCTAAGAGAGCCTTCTGGTCTGAAATGTGACAAAGAAGCCTTACTCAGTGTTCTTTCTCAGTGGTGAACTGAGCTTGTTGGGTGTGTTCTGTTATATTGCTGATCTGTGTAAAAGTTGAAATGCAAAGATTTTTTTTTCTCCTCCATAGGGAAGTCTAGGGAGATTTAAAAAATATATGAGAAAAGTGAGAATCTTAGTAACTGACCTTTATATGTCAGGGTGTGCCGAACAGTTCCAGTGTCCTCTGCTTGTGTCTGCAGCTGTGTGCTAAAGCAGGCTGACCTACTTTCCAGAAGGGCTCAGGGCTCAGTTAAAACTGAAGTTTTCAAGCTGGCCATTGAAGGTACTAGAGCTATAAGGGAATCATTTGAAAAATGATATCTTACTGTTTCCCCCTTATTTTCTAATATTTCCTTTATTCCAGTACAAACTGGAATAGAGATAACAGTGATAGTTTAATTCAGTTATTTAAGATCAAAAGCATATTGAAAAGCATTTTTTCTTAACATAGTTTATCCTCGACATAAAATTGTAAGGAATGAATTTTGTTGTGCAACCTCCTGAATATCTTAAAGCGATGAATTTTGAACACTGTGTTAGTTGGTGTGTTTTTATATTTTACTTTTTAATCATCTTTGTTAACACTTTCCTAATATTTCACATGTATGCTACTACCATGTTTATCTGATATGGTTTCATTGCAATTATAGGAACATTTCTGTAGAGGATTACATTTTGTACAGGTTAGGTTATCTACAGGATTGAAATACTGTACTGTCTACTGGATTTTGCAAAGGATTACAAAATTTAGTTCACGATTAGGTAATCTACAGGACTGAAATGACTGTTTACTGGCTGGGCGTGCAAGGCTCTCTGTAGGTCAAAAATAGTCTCATGCGCTACACATGGCATACATTTGGTGTTACACTGTCTACATGTCTGTGTAAGAACTGTGTGCATGAGGCAGGTTCTTAGAGTGAAGCAATAAGGCTTGGGATATTTTTTTTTAGGTTATACGATCTCTTTCTTTGACTTTTAAAATTTAAATACACACACATGTGTACCTGAGCACTGCGTTCATATCATTTCTACCACTTCAGCTCCTCCCATGTCTCCTCTATTCCTTGATTTTATCTACCTATTGCTCCCTCTCTCTCTCTATCTATATCTATGTTTTGAAAGGCTTTCTGACTAGATTAGGAAACAAGTCTCTTAAAACCTGCTTTCCTTCCTTAAGGCCAGGCGCCTGTAGAAACCTTCAGAAGTACTGCTAATGGTCATGGCTCTTCCTCTGCAAAGCAGCAGTTGGAAGAGCTGCTTCACTGGTGAAATGATGAGAGCTGAGAGAAGGATGCTCCAAGTGTGCACAAGAGTTACATATGGCGTTAGGGGGCCAGAAGGAGACAGCTGAGGTGGAATTAAAAAACAAAACAAAACAAAACATAGAAGCACTAAGATGAAACTACACCTGAGCCTGGAGAATAAAATGGAACTTTTTAGGCAGGGAAGGGAGGTGAGGACTCTTCAGGACGGGGTGATACCAAGTTAGAAGGGGCTCTTCTATGCCTTTCTCCACTGTCCTTGCTAGCCTGGACAACAGTGTGCTATGCATGTCCCTCAAACTCCAGGAGAGGAAAATTATGCCTGACCCACATTTTCTGGTGTAAAACTCAGCAGTGAAATTTCAAATCCCAGTACTTTGAATTGCCAAATCTAAGTTTTCAGTCGGCATTCACCTAACCTGACAAGCTTTTAACTTGAACTGGGTAGGTGGCCTCTCATCTTTTCTGGTCCTTGGTGATCTGTAGTTGACAGCTGGCTCTGGAAGATAGATATGAGCCCTGGGTCTCCAGGCACTGAGAGAAAGCGATGTGTGCCCTATTGCAGCACTGGCCTGTGGAAAGACTCAGGAGAAACTAGTTCACTTGCGGTGTGTAATAGAACGCCCATGTGCAAGCTCCAAATCCTGCATTCGGTTTTTGCTTGTTTTGTTTTTCTAAGGTTGGGCTTCGAACCTAGTTCTCACCTCAGCTAGGAGAACCATCCCTACTACTAAGTTGCATCTGGATCCTCAATGGTCTTCTTTAAAAATAAAAGTTATTGGAGCTGGGCAGATGGCTTAGCAGTTAAGAACACTGCCTGGTTTTTCAAAGGCCCCAGTTTCAATTCCCATTGCCTACAGGGCAGCCCAAAACCATTTGTAATTTCAATTCCAAGAGATAACTGTTCTATTCTGGCCTCTTTGGACACCAAACATACACACTGTACACTTATATACATGTGGGGAAAACACCTATACACATGAAATTAAAAAAAAAAAGAATTTTTTTTTCTTTTTGCAAGTATGGGCTGGATGCTTCCTGATGAAGCCCATCGGAGAAGCTTCACCATAAGCCTTGACTGACCCCTGAGATTATTCTCAGAATTCTCTCCTGTGACCTCTTTCTAGGATTTAGGATTGAAAAGGATTATATGCTCAGGGAGGAGGAGAGCAGGTGAAATGGCCTGTAGGCTGTTTGGTTTATTTTCATCAAAGGTTATTTTAAAGGTCATCAGCTTTATTTCTCAGCCTCTCGTTGCTTTAAGGACTCACCTACAAAGAAAATGCTGAAGGAGCTATCACACCTTCATGCCAGGCTTCCTGGCTGAAAGCACACTGATTTTACGATTTGGAGGAGAAAACCACTCCCACCCTGACTTGGTCACTCTTGTGTTAGATGACTAATCAAAATGACCTTTAACCTCTTTTTTTTTTGAAAAATGGGAAAAATAACTTGGGCATACTATACTGACTATAAAGTGCTGGCTACTTAGCAGTTGCTGAGTAAGCTTCAGCCATCCATCGGTAGGAGGGAAAGACAGCAGAATTCCTGAAGGGACTTGATTCTTAGTTTCCCTGCAGTTACTTCAACAGGAAGTGAAATTATTGCATTTAAAACTTACATATGTAGATACTCTGTGAACATATGTTGTTAATGAAAAAGTTGTGTTTTCTGTACAGGCGCTTGGCAACCCACTGTGTGTCGAGACAGTTCTCTAGAGAATGGGAGGAAAGTATTAGAGCCAACTATAAGGTTTTATTTTATTACTGTAAGGCATTTATTTGTGCTACACAATGTATGTTGTAGTTTGCTATTATAGTAGTAAACTATATAACTATATATAGAAAAACTATATAACAATATTGAAGGTATACAATTAAAAGCATCTTTTTAATTCACCTGACATTAGAGTTTGGAAAGCACTGATGTGAATGACACTTTATGACATATCTGGGGTACACTCTGGAAATTCCCTCGTACTGAGTCCAGTTGAAAGCCTTCTTGGAGTTGGATCTTTTAAAAGTGAACTTAAAATCTAAGGTGTTCAAGATTAAGAAATGAACATTTTCAGATGTTTTTGGGCAGTTTTAAAAAATCTTTTTTTTAATTTTTAATTTTTTTACAATTTATTAATTTTATTTCTTGATTGTAGGCCCCTCCCTCATCTCCACCCTCCCTCCCTCTTCCCCCCAACCCCATCCCCTAGTTATTTCCTGTTGGGTTCCATAGCGCCTTCGAGGCTGCTGCTTGTTCCTGATGTCAGAGCTGATGCAGTTATGGGAAGGCTGGAACAGGGCCTCATGTTTCTCTGGATCCCTGCAGTTCTTCTCTCTGAACTCTGCTTCTCTGCCTGGGAAGTTCTGGACTGTAAAGAAACCATTTGCTGAAATTCCTGGTTGCGGACTTCGTTACTTGTTCTTTGTTATTTGTGGTTTTGTTCTGTTTTGTTTTTTGATAGTTTTAGTGGTGTTTTTTAAAAAAAACATGGCAAGTCAGAACTTTCTACTCTGGGTTCTGCAGTTCTAGGCAGCCACCCCGAATCATTTGAGCACTGTTTTCTGGAGCATTCACACAGTTCCTATTTTTTTGGCCTGCAACATCAGTACATAATTTCTTTCTATTGAGTTAGGGACTCTACAAGGACACTTAAACGGTCCTAGTAAATACTGCACTGTGCTGCACTTACTCTGGGCAGGGGCAGCACAGCCAGCGGCTGTTCTGAGAATACTGTTGTCAAGACATTAGATGCTAAGAAAAATAACCAACATGAAGGACTTTAAGAGTCTAGTGTCCCCTTTGTCCTTGCCCGCCTTTACACCTATTTCTACCCTGCTTTTTTCTGATCCTGCTATAGGGTCTGAAAGACCCAGTTAGTCTAAAAGTGCTCTAGGTCCAAGCTGCTTCTTTAAGCACAGTGCATTGGGTTATATGTAGCCCAGGGAGCTTCCATCTGGGGACCCGGCCTGGTCTCTCTGTTAGCACCAGCCTGCTCAAATGGTGCAAGGTAACTGTCAACATTATTTGCTGTGGTTAACTTTAGTAGTTAGCTCTAGCTAACTTGCTTTGACAGGTATATGTTGCTTGGAGACAGGGATCCATCCTTACCATTTCCTACCAGTCTTATGGAGGAGAAAATACTCCTTTTTATCTTTTAGTTTGTTTACTGTAACTTACATGTTCAGAACCTGCATTATCGACATCCCTCAAAATAGGTTTCCTGTCATCTCAATAGTTAGACCATGTCTGGTAGGGTTTAGTTTGTATATGTTTAGAATTCAGGGGATAAGTTTTTTATGATGTTTACTGTAATTTTCCAGATCTGCTCAAGATGCCCTTGTCCTCTGACCACTGTGCAGGGTAGCCTTGACAACAGGCATTCACACTGACATATAGAAACATTAACTGTTTTGTTTTCTTCCCCCAAAGAAAGCCATCGCTAGGATGTAGCTTAGATTTTTATGGCTTCTGAAGCAAACTTAATTTCCCCTTTTTTATATACAAATTTAGAATTATCCACTCTTTGATAAAGCTTCAAAATGATAGTAACTCTTCATCTTAAGCCTCCATGATGCATCTAAAAGATGGACAAATGGCAAAAATGAACATTTATTTGGTGGCAAATCCAAGAGTTAAAGTGCCTATGTGGTTTAACACTGTACTCTCTCCTGTCTGTGCCTGTCAGCCTCCAACAAAAGTGATGAAATGTTGCAGTGGAAGAGCCCTTTGTGTGTGGTTGGACCGTTTCTGAATTATAAAACTTTCCACAAGAATTTACACCTGAAAGCTTTTCATTGTAACAGTCCATTTATGTGACTACATCTACACAATCAACATTTATAATGGCCTTTTATGCTGTTGGCCACCCCATCAAAAACTTATAGGAACAAGCTTCACTCTGTGCTTTGCAACAGGCCCTGGCCTAGTCACAGAATTTTTATTTAGCATGCTCTGCAGGAGCCCAGGTCTACAGGAGGCAGATGTCACAGACTCTTTCTTAATCTATTGGTATTTTGTTTAGAAAACCTTTTTTTTCCATAAGGTGTATGTGTGTGTGTGTGTGTGTGTATGTTTTTCCCCTGTGGCTGTAATCTGGATTTAAAAGTCTATTGGGGCTTGCCACTGACTCTGAAATGATACTTGTTCTCAGAGACCCAGTTTGTGTTTTAGAAGACAAATTTGCCTTTGAAACACAAAACAAAAATAGGAAAAGCAACCTACCCCACCACCCCTATCCACCATCAATGCCAAAAAAAAAAAAAAAAAACTTAGAAAACAAAAACAACCAGCCAAACTGCCTACATTTATTTAGCAATACCCTGAAAACCTACTGTGTGCCAAATTAGGTAATGGATGGAAATTAGTGATTAAAGCCCATGGATTCCCTGAGTCAAATATTGTGTTTTCTTCATCTTGTACCAGGGACCAGTGCTATTAGGCAATTGGATCATTATAGCAAGTTTATGTCAGTTTAACAACTTCTTAATAGTTATATGCAAATTCGATGAAAGGTACATTGAATTTGTTACTCTAGAGCAGCATGGTCTCGGGGTGGGGATGAAGTTCAGCTGGTAGTGTTTGCTGAGGACGCAGGAAGTCCTGGATTTAATCCCCAGTGCTGCCAACCCAGGGTGGTGGTGGGCTGTAGTCTCTGCTCTGCATCTGGAGAAGCAAGGGTGCGGGATCAGTAACTCACAACCATCCAATTCTTGGCTACATAAACTTGAGACTTACTTGGGACGTAGGAGAGCCGGGAGAGAGAGACAGAGACAGAGAGAGACAGACAGAGACAGAGTCAGTCTTTCCAAATTCGTATACTATTTGAAGGAATATGTGGATCTAGGGTCCCACTGCAATTCACTCAGCCATGTACAGTGGTAATAGGATAACTGCTCTGAGTGTTTAGACACCTTACATCTCTGGCAGTACCAGACACAAAAGGAGCAATTCAAACAGCACGGAAGGTGAGAAAAAAAAAGTCTGAAGGTGCAGTGACACTCAGCCCTTCTCTTTGTTAATTATCTCCTGGCTAGGGTTTAAAACTGCCTTTCCAACTGCTGACTTCCAAGTTTAACTCAGTGTCCTCAGCGCTGTGGGTTCTGTGTGCATTTTAGATTAACAGCACTTTCACGACCATCCTGGGATTGCTAAATATCTTGTTATTTCTGGGAATTACAAAAGGATGCCAGCTGGAATATGCAGAAATCAGAGCAAGGTGGTAGGATGTGGAACACTGCAAAAGCCTGACCTTGGACTTTAATTCCTCCGTCTCTCTCTTAAAATCATTTTTGAAGCTTGGTTTCATTGTGGCTTTTTTTTTTTTTATTGATTAGGATGGTTACATGAGAATGACTTTACAGTGTCTTTGGTACACTTTTTGGCTTAGGCATTCATAGTTATTCTGAGTGCAACTGGAAAAATCCTTCCCACTGTGAGGGCCAGAGCTATGGAGAAGCCCTCCTAGAAAGGGGCAGCTTGAGTCTAGGAAAATGGGTCTGTCTTCTGCTCTTCGGCACTGCCACAGTTGCCTATGACATTTGCACAGCTGGTAGGAGATGGTTCACTCTGAAAGGGAGCTGAATGGCCAGTTGAGGAGGATGTGGCCCTTGAAATACGCCAGATATGGGTTTAAGTTCTGACCCTGGGCCTTGGGACTGAGGCGGTAAGCCTGTGTAACTGTGAGCTGCCTCGAAACTCGGGTTTTAGGGTATTGTGGGAATATGAGCTAAGTTTACATGTGATTAGTTATCCCAGGTCTGGTGTCATGGTTACTTAAGTCTTCATAGCTTAAGCAGACTGAAGAAACAGATGCCCACCCACCCTTTACCTGTTGTAAATGATATCTAAACTATTAGGTTTCACTTTTTCATTGTTTTGTTTAAAAATGCCACAGAATGTCAAAGACTACAAATACAGTTTGGAACTTTAAAAAGGAAATTTTTTTGGCCAAAAATATAGCATATTTTCTCCATGTGTTTGTGTGTTGTGTGTAAGTGATTTGCATATGTGTGTGCACACCGTGCATATGTGTGTGCACGTGGATGCCAGAATATGACCTCGGGTGTTGTGTGTCCCCCTTCCCTGCTCCTCCCCGCCACCATTCACCTTTGTAAAGAAGAACTCTTGGGAAGAAGCTGGGGTGCAGAGGTTGACTGACTGATTAGAATTGCAGTGGTCTGGAGGGGTTGGAATGTTGCAGGTCCAGACCCTAATTATACTTTAATTTAGGCTGTTTGTAGCCTCCTGAATAATCTATTCTTTGCCCTTCTCAGTCTCAGAACTAACGTCCTGTGACTAAAACAAAACAAAACAAAAAAGCAAACATTTGAACTCTATTAACTTAGCAGACCACCAGCTTCTGCCAACTCTGAATGCAGTCAGCGCTGTTCTCCGACAGCATTGAGGACTATAGGAGAGGTTTTCCCCCACCGTGCTGTGACCGGCCTCTCTCTGATGTTTACACCAATGTGTTTTAAAATGCCTTGGATTTATAACGCTCTTTTTATGTTGCTATAAGACTACATGAATTTGCTTCTGTATGCTCCATGTTTCCTGAGTCCTAGTCACTCAAATTTGGCTCTAGAACAAACTAGTTCTTCTTCCCTTTGAGACAAGAGTGTTTTTTTTTTTTTTAATTTTGTTTTTGTTTTAAATTTTTTTTATTTCTCATCTTCTATTCCCACTTCTCTTCCCCCTCCCACCGAAACCCTTCTTCTTCCCAAATGCCACCCTTTTCACCTTTTCTTTTTGCAAGTTTAATTAGAGTTGCTTACAGAAGAGGGCTAGGAGGTTAGTTACTGAATTGCGGGCAGTTTAGCAGCACCTCTACGCTGCAGACAACAGCACCTTCCTGGGCAAGCATAAGCTGCTGTAGGTCCTGAGGCAGGGCTTTCCCACGGTCTGTAAAGCTGCAGGTCGGCTGGCTGGGTGGCCAAGAAGCCGCAGGGATCTACTGCCACCTCCTTACCACTAAAATTATGATTGTGCTGGGGAGGGGAGTTGTGCTCTGAGGAGTTAACTTAGGTCCCTATGCTGGCAAGGCACACCCTTCACTGACTGAGCTATCTCTTCAACCCTCATGGTATGGCTTACGTGGGTGTGTATTGTGCCTTAGAAGTCAATCTCAAATATATTCCCAAACTGAATGTCAAACAGCTTTGCCCTTACTTCCAGCCTAACCTTAACATAATTCCCATCTTTTATGGGTATGCCTCATTTTAAGGGTGCAGGCCATTTGTAAATATAATGTATCATCAGATCTCCCTATGATTGTACTATGGCTGGTAGTCCACCAATGAAAACAAAGTAGCAGCTGCAACAAAAATCCCTGCCTCAAGCCCCAGACTCTCCTTCACGCCAATTATAATTTATCACTTAACAATTTAAAAAGCCAATTGCTTTTATCCCTAGAAGAGCCAGACCTTTAAGATTTTTTTTTAAAGGGCTGATGAGATGGCTCAGCTGGTTAAGATGCTTGTCAATCCTGATGACCTGACTTTTATCCCCCAGAATGGAAGGAGAGAACCAATTCTTGCAAGTTGTCCTACAAAACACACCTTCTCTCTTTCACACACACACACATAAATGTAAAAATTCTTAAGTATTTCCTGATATGTAGAGATAAGTAGTCACTTATTTTGAAATTAAATATTATTGTGCGATTCTTCATTGTGCTTAATAAATGCCTGGTGACCTAGAAGCTTCATGAGTTTGTGCCTGAATAGTGCTTCTTTTGACAGAAACAAATCTCTTTAAAAATATTTACCTAGGGAATTTATTTCCCCCCCCCTTCAGTGATAAAAGGAAAAATAGTACTATTCTGATAACTATAACCTTTTTTCCACATTAAAAAAATGAATCATTTTAGGTCCATTTTGTCACAAAGAAAACTACTTTTCCTTTGACATACAAATGAGAGCAGAGTTAAATTTAGTAGATAATCTTAATGCAGAGACCATGCTGCAAACTCATAAGGACAGCTATTTTCCAATTTGAGTTCTCTAAATGGGACAGTCAGCGTTAAGAACCTGTGGTCAGCTGGAATGAATGAGCGAAAACAGCAATGACCTTTGTATCCAGGGAAAGACATCATTCTGCTTCTGGCTTTTCACAGCTTATGTGTTTCTGTTTGTAATGTATGGCTGAACCTGAAAGTTCATCTCTAATCTTGTTCCATGGGGAAATGGCCGAAATCCTAACCAGCCCAATGATTCAAATTTAAATTTGCTGTGCAGGAAAGGTCAGTAATACCCTGTTCCCAGGGACAATCTTAGCCCAGCAGGCAATCCTTCTGATTAAAATTCCCTTTGAGAGCTGCTGATTTGTCTGATTGGAAAACCAAATGGGTCCTTAATCACCTAGATACAATGACGTCACCAGCATCATAAAATATCCAGTAGATGATAGTTTTCTTCCAAGCATCAACTTCATTTTGAAACTTGAACAACAGCAGAGAACTGCATTTAACAACAGCTATTTATAGTTGGGTGATGCAAGATCTCTCCTGTAACTCCCATTGTTCTGTGAAAACAGAGACCCATTAAGCTGAGGAGGGCTGACAAGTGATCTTGTGATTGTTGTGTTGTTGAGTGTGTGGGACTAGGGAGGGAACTTAGAGTTAGTGCCCTTGGCATCTGACCTGATGGGCTCTCACTGAGGGTTACATGATGACTTTTTTCTTTTGAGAAAATGGGACTTCTGAGGATGGTACCTGCTTTTGCAGTAAGGACCTCGAGTCCATTTGTAAGATCTGCAGGTTGAGGTGGTGGCAAGGGGCAGAGCCAGTGAATTAGATCCTCCTTTTTCCTATCTGTAAGACTCTCATTTTCTGAGCATAAAGTTTTGTTCTTGTGCCATCTCCATGTAACTAGGACCTTCCAGGAAGTCTTAGACTGAAGTATTCCCCTTCAAGGAGAGTTTGGCAAGATGCTGAGGGTGGAATGACATCCTGTCAGTGGATAGTCGTATTTTGGAATTAGATACTGTTCGGCTGCCATAATTTGCTTCTTCATTTTTTTAAGAATTTCTGTACATTGTGGATTCTGCGATGCTTCATATCCTGAGTAAGCTACAAGAAACAAAGGAAAAACAAGAGTTAAGACAAAGTGTGTCTACACACACTTAGGTGCATTCGTAGTCTGATTTTGAGATGACCCTGGGAGGGCCTGTCTTTCCTGGCTTTGCCTGTATGTATAGAGTTCTCCGGGCACTAGGAGTACGTGTTTGTGGTTTCCCATTTTGTTGCTGAAAGAATGAAGGGGATTTGGGAATTCCTTATCATAGTAAACCCTGACATTTGGCCTCTAACCTCCTTCTCAGTGTGAACTCTGACAGATGCCCTGAGAAGGCCCCTGCTTATAGTATTTAAAACTGCAAAAAAGGTACGGCTTCCTTTACAGGAATACAGTCATGACTGCACCCCAAGCTTTTAGCCTTTCCTATGAAATGATAATAAATTATACACAAAGGTGAAAGCTTGTGGAAAATGCAGGCTTATTAAATTGAATTGAGAGGGTGGTTAATTCTGATGGCGTTGAAGTATTGCTCTTCCTGAAGTAGGCCCGCTGGTGCCAGGAAAGTCCTTGAGACATGTGTCAAAGAACGGTGACATTTACCTATTAAGTTGCAGTGAAGCATCTTGAGCAGAGCTGGCGAGTGAGGGCTGAATGCCCGAGTGGTCTCACTGCTAATGCATTTGTGCTGATTACAGTTAAGAACTTTATAGCTGTTCTCAGTGGTTACCCTGGTACTATAAAGTACAGCGGAGAGAGATTTCCTAAACAGTAAATCTCAAATGGATTGGGAAGGCTTTGAGGTCGAATACATACATTTAGGGTATATTTTTAAATCTAAACTGCACGTTTCCAGTCGCTAGGAAGCAGCCATGTTTGTGTTTGAAGATTAGCTTGTTGTGTTTAAGATAAATAATTGAAATAAGTGATAAAAAAAAGGGAACATTGGTGATTAGCAGTTTTATAAGCAAACTAAGTTCAATGTTTATTTTAAAATGCTTATATGGAATAGGAAGACATAAGAATAAATGACAAGGTTATAGAAGAAAAGCTTGATGACAGTTTGTGGACAAGTAAATTAAAAATTAAAAATTGGTAAAAAAAAAAAAAGAGTTAAATCTTTTTTGCTGAGTCCACTGTGCAATTTCACATTTCCCAACACTGTCAAGGCAGTGAGGCAGAGGATAACTAGGGTTTTCTTTTGTCATTTAAGATTAGTTACAGATGGTTGTGTCTTGAGTGACAATTTGAATTCTAACCCCAATTCCTCACAATCCCCTTTCAAGGACTTGACATTGTGAAGTTATTTCATCTTTGTACTAAATGATTTTTTTCATTGTCCACTGTTCCATTTGATAAGGAGAAAGAGAGAAAACAATCAAGACAAACTCATCCGCTTGGTGGCCGCCAGCACTCTGCAGTGTGATTTGCTCTGCAGGCACTAAGGACAGTTGTGTGAGGGAGACCATGTCACGCAGTCTCTACCTCAGATGAGGCTCCGTCTGTGTCAGAGTCATACAAGGACAACAGGAATCTATGAGCTTGATGATCTCCAAGAAGGCTGCAGATGGGATTCCAGCCATGTGCTTAGGCTTCATTGGGAGATGCAGGCAGGTCTGATGTGGTAGTCTGTGTCCCATGGTGACACACACAAGGAAAGCATCAGTGGGTTAGTCTGTCGGCAGCAAATCACCAGGCATACATACCCTCTCTTTTTCTATCAAGCCTTATGAATCTCTATAACTTATTCTGGAAAAAGTCTATTTAAAAAATCTCACAACTAAAATTAAGAAATGTCCAATAATATTAATGTATTTGGCTATCTTTCTTAAATGCTTCTGAGTGATGTTTAAGTTTATTCGAGATCAGTATTTTGAAAGCATGGATTGCTGTGGTTCCCCTCCCCTCCTACATTGGAAACCACCTCCAGCTTCCGTACTGCAGCATGTTTGCTTTATTTTCCCCTTATATCTTATGTCTGTTGTGGCTATTATCTTACTTACATATGTTCTCTGTTTCCATCAGAATATAGACTTCATAAAGGACAGGGATTTGGGTCTGCTTTGTTGTATTGCCATTACCAAAAATAATGCCGGACATGTAATCAATATGTGTTGATTAACTAAATAATTGAATTATAAGAAGAGATCAGAATTTACTTAACCTCTCAACAGATACTTGTCACACGAATGTGTCACTGTATCTTATGTGAACAACAGTCGTGGATTTTAGCTTGCCTATTTAGTTGACACTGTTGATCACTCATTTCCAAGCACCCTTCCACCATCGGAGTCTGTGGTTCTCAGTATCTGTTGGGTGTGCTTCTGGACGACTTCATTCTATTGAACATTACAGACTTGTGAAAATTAACACATAAAGGCCCGGTGAAGTGGCTCAACAGAAAGGTACTTACTGCAAAACCTGATTGAGTTTGATCTTCAGAATCCACATGGTGGAAAGGGAGAACCAACTCCCTTAGGTTATCCTCCGACCTCCACAAGCATGCCACAACAAATAAACAAATAAATCTTTTTAAAACTCTTGTTATAGACCTGGAGAGGACAGGAGCTCCACAAGGAGAGCAACAAATCCAAAAAGTCTGGGCACAGGGGTCTTTTCTGAGACTGATACTCCAGCCAAGGACAACTCATGGAGATGGCCTGAAACCTCTGCACAGAGGTAGCCCATGGCAGTTCAGTGTCTAAGTGGGCTCCATAGTAATGGGGACAGGGACTGTCTCTGACATGAACTAATTTGCCTGCTCTTTGATCACCTCCTCCTGAGGAGGGAGCAGCCTTACCAAGCCACAGAGGAAGACAATGTAGCCACTCCTGATAAGACCTGATAGACTAGGATCAGAGGGAAGGGGAGGAGGACCTCCCTTATCAGTGGACTGGGGGAGGGACACTGGTGGAGAAGAGGGAGGGTGGGATTGGGAGAGGAGGAGGGAGGTACAAGGGGGATACAAAGTGAATAAACTGTAATTAATAAAAATTTTTAAAAAGTCTTGTTATACACTACATATATTTTATAGATAGTGTATCACTTTTTTTTTTTAATTTTTGTTGTTTTGAGACAGGGATTCTGTGTGTAGCCTTGGCTGCCCTGGACTTGCTCTGTAGACCAGGCTGGCCTCGAACTCACAAAGATCCTCCTGCCTCTGCCTCCCTGAGTCCTGGGATTACAGGAGTGGGCCACCACACCCGGTGATACTGTACCACTTTTAAAGAAAAAGAAAGAGCTGAAGAGTAGAAAAAATATTTCAAGTTCTACAAATCACTATATGCTTTTGTCAATCAAGGCCATCTTGCTTACCAATCTGAAGAGGACTCTGTGGTGCTGTTGCTGGGGCTTGGGCCTTGCCTGCTGGTGTGTGGCGTGCACTTCAGCAGCTGCATCAGCAGAGCTGGGTGATGGGAGGATGGAATGAGATGCCCCCGGCGAAGCACTTAGCATGTTCCCCAGGGCTGGGCAGTATGTACTTACTAACTCACTCGGTGGTGGCGGAGGATCTACTCAGCTCACAACAGTTTCTGGCTTTGGAGGTTTTCATTTGTCTATAATTTGGGAAGCGAAGGGAAAATATTCATTGTGCGATAAGGGAGAAAAAAATTTTAAGAGCCAAAGGTTGGAACTGGGAAATACTACTGGGAAATTGTCTTCAAGACATGACAGAGTCGCCTTCCTCATGAACTCACAGGGTCTGTGTGTGCACATCAAACCTGGACAAGACCAAAGCAGGCAAAATTCCATTATGGATGGGGGAGGGGCATAGGAGTTCCTACCCACAGCTGAGGATGTCTTGGCAGTTGATGTCTGCTGGGTAGGTTGGCCATGCTCCAGCTACTCCAATACATATGGACAGCTCTAACTGAATTCAGTGTGGGCAGGGGGAGAGGGAGGGGCACCTGGTAGGGAGTTCTGAGAGGAGAGGACTGTGGGTGTGAATATGATTAAAATATATTGTATACTTGTATGAAATTATAAAAAAATCATTTAAAAATATATGTTAAAAAACCTTTAAAAACATGTTCAAGACATTAGGATTCTCTTCTGATGCTCTGTAGTTAATTGCTTTTTAAAAATCAAGTACCGTGTCATTCACATTCTGTGAAACGTGTGAGTAGATGAGGAAAAATAATGCATACTAAATTCTCTTGGCCCAGTGTTGCTCTCACTCCCAAGAGAGCCAAGGATTAGGAGTATCCCGTGTTCTCAAAAGGAAACAGACAAGAGAGACGGCTGTTAATTCAAGATTTGGGAGGCACTTCTCAAGTACATTGCACCCTGGGGGCTCCAGTTGGAACAGCGTTGGAGGGGGAACTCTGGGGAAGGAAGGCTCTGAGACAGCAGTGGGGTTGGGGAATGCTGATGACGACTGCATCGCATGAGTCCTTGGACTTCCTAGACAGAGTGAAAAATAGGTGTGGTGTAGACAGAGGCTCCCTAGAGTCCTATGGAACAGTGGCTACCTGTAGACTTGAAATGAATTTGCTGAATATCTCTTCAAGTCTCGTGTAAGCTGTATAGTAGTCGTAAAAGAACATTTCTCCCAGAGTTGATTACGTGCTTAGGAGTTTCTTTGCACTATGCTTAGGACCTGAAAAAGGCAGGGCACGATTATTGCTGTAATGGCCAGGGATACCCGCACCTACCTAAAACGCTTTAGGAAATTAAGCAAAATATACTTAGCACGCAGCACCCAGCACCTGCTTAGAACTGATCTGTACGTAGCCTTTCTCTCTTTGCTTTCCTGGAGAGTAATTTCTGCCTTCAGCTTCCTTTCCCATCTCCTGCAGCATCTCCTCACTTTAACTCTGACAGCACTTCAGTCGTGCATCTGCCCACATCTCCTGTGTCGTGCTCCTGAAGTACAAGATCCCGGAGGATGGCAAGAGAGGCCACTTAGCAAAGTCACATATATCGTCCTTTTGAGGGTTTCCACTGAAAACAGCCACCTACACTCCTCACTTCTTCCCAAAGACAGTTACTTCCTAGAGCTTGAAATTACAGGATCCAAATGCTAAACAGTGCCTGGTTCAGAGATAGAAAGCAGAATGTCTTAGTGCCAGAGAAACCGGGAGACATGCGCCTTCAAATGTCTGGTGCATTTGAATTAATTGCTGTTTGAAAGCTTTTGAATTAATTGTTGGTATCAGGTAAGATTTCACACACAAACACACATACACATGTACGACAATGCATGCACACACACACACATACACACATGAATGCAAGCACACACATACAACATAAGGGGGAAATTACTTCAAATATGTGGCTCAGAACTATCCTTTAAGAAATGTTTCATAATCCCTGAGCAGTTTGATCAGAAAGGCATATAGCAGGGACTGAGAAAGTCTCAGTTCCCTCATTCTGATGCGGATGTCACCTTAGTTGGGTGATGGTGCGTTTGGACATGAATCTATACGGTCATTGTGCATTTCCCTTTCTCAGAGCACTGGGAAGTGATGGTTGAAGACCTCTTCTCTGAGCTCTCACACATTTGCTCTCTGGAGCCCAGGGCTAGGGAGGATCATTTACAAAAAGCTAAGGTGTATTGATTGTTACCAGCTACAATTAAGAAACATTTCAAACAAGTTGCTGTTTATGACCTGTAGAGGTGAGTCAGCAGTTAAATACATTTATAGATGGCATTGCAAGGCACCAATTCACCGAAAGAAGAGTGCTATATTTCCAGACAGATTTTAGTTAAAGCTCATATATATAGCAGAGCAATCCAGAATGCTGGAAAACTCAGATGTTCTATTTTATTTTTAGACACATTTCAGTGCTCATGGGGAAAACAACCATATTTTAAAGCTTTTTTCTCCTTGGACAAATTAAGGTATTTCCTCACTGAATGTGGGTGAACTTTGTAAGATAACTCAATATCTTTTTGAACAATGAATACTTTTAGGCAGAATGGCAAAAGAAAAGCTCACCTCCTTCCTGAATGTCAACTCTGGTTGCTGAAAGGCATCCAAGAAGAGTTACTACATTGTGGGGTTCAGAGTCATTACTTGTTGACCCTGATATCATCCAATAAGAATTTCTTTCATTTGTAATAATTTTTTCAGTACAGGGAGGAGTTAAGGAAAACCACCAAGTTTAAAAAAAAAAAATCATTGTTTTCCAATAGAAGCAACCAGAAGGATGTCACCCCAGCTTCCATTTTCCTGGCCTTTATTTTATTTTTAAATTGACTCTATAATTTTGAGAATTTCATACGTGAGTGCGCTGTATTTACATCCTTTCCAGTTGTGCTCCCCCTTCCAAATCCTGTCTGTTTAACCGTTCCTCATCTGTACTTATTTTTATTTCGTTTTTGTGAGTATGTGTACTTACTGAATAGAATTAATGATACCCTCATTTGCATGTGTTTAGGACTGACCATTTTAAGACTGGGGTCTCATCTCTGAAAAAGAAGAAAAAAAAAAAAGAAAGAAAGAAACATACCAACAACAACAACAATGCCAAACTGGCCTTCCTCTCTCGGGAGCCACTGACTGCTTTCTCTCCTTTCCAACCTCTTTCTCCGTCCGTCTCTGTTATATAAAAAATTACAACGGTTTTTCCATGTCTTAGATAGCAATTTGGCCTTACCAAAAATGAGTTAGGCTTTAGATAAGGCCAGTTTTTTCATTGTGGTGTATAATGTGTGGGGGAAATGTTTGAAGCAGGTCTTAGAACATTATGAGTGTGGCCCAACACATTTGCATATCACGATGTTGTATTTGCATATCATGATGTTGTATTTCCGTGTCAAAAGGTTGGACACTGCTATTAAAGAAAATGTTCTCGTGACAAACAATTTTAAAAGGTGTTTTAAAAAACCAACTTCTCATGTATTTCACCACTTTTTTTCCTGTGACAGAAGTGGCCCTAAGAGTTGTGTAATGAAGCTGTTGCCAAGGAAACTTGTTCTTAAGTGAGTAGCAATTTCCCCAAGCAGATGTGTTTCCTTTCTGACTAATGAATGCGTAAATGGTACCTCTATTGCTTTCTGCCTCCATATTTTGGAAACAACTTGAACTATTTGCTTAGGACAGCAGACATCTGCTTTGTAAAACTGAAGCAGACAGACTCATAGTATGCCTTATTTATATGCAACTTGTGCTGCAGACTTCAAAAGCACAGCTATGAGTTTGCACCTTTTTTGTTAGAAGACATTTTATACCTGTTGATGGGGGAAATAATTGTTTGGATTGAATAATAATTAAGGAAAGTTTCTCTCTGAAGATTTAACTCTGTCTGACCTGTGCATTTCATTCTCATAGGTCTAACAGTAGGCAAGTAAATTTGAGTGATCTGGGCTGGAAAGCCCACTAGAAGCTACATAATAGCAATCTGGACATTGTTATGCAAAGCTGGGAGCGCAAGACTATTTCAGAGGCAATAATGTCTTCTTCCAGTTCACCGATCCACTAATTTCTATTCACTTTAATCTGCTCTTGCATTTTTCAGAGGGGGAAAAAGTTATTTCTGTGGTTAGTCCTGTTCTAATCTTTGGCTTTGAAAAAAAATTTCCTTGATAACAAAGAGATATAGTCACTCTCCTGCCTTTGGGACAGCTGGCAATGGGTGCAAACATATGCAAATAAAGAATGAACGTAGCTGTTTCCATAAAAGGTAGAGCCACATGCTCTCTAATTATGTTTTTGAATCTCAAAGGAAGAGAAAGATAGATTTAAAGGATTAGGAAAAGGCAGGTCCAGAAAAAACAAAACAAAACAAAAACAAAAATGGGAAGGGCGCAGTGAGAAGAAGGAAGGATTATCTGAACAAAATAGAATGTGTTCACATTTTGTTAAAAAGTATCTGTCTCCCTGAAAGAGCCCTCTAATGTTTCAATATACCAGAATTTCCAATCTTACCGCTGGAATGAAGGGACTATTAATTTGTCAATTTGTGTGAATTTTCAAGACCTCTCTTGGAGTGATTGTGCAACTTTACATGTTTATTTTTCATCTTAAAAAGCATTTATTCGCATTTTTTTTTAGGTTTTGTTTCTCCACAATGTCTCTGAAGTGATCGAAGCTAAAGCTTTTAAAGGATAAACTGCTGGTTTGATTTGAGTCTCCCCAGTGTTTCCGTCAGTGTTCTCTCTTTATTCTGGGGTTTTATATAAAGAATCTGTCTCAGTGACAAAAAAGACTCCTGGGCCCAGATGTTTTGGTTCTGTTGCTCTCCTTGTGGAGCTCCTCTTCTCTCCAGGTCTTGCTATCTTCCCCTTCTTTTGCAAGATTCCCTTTACTTTGCCCAAAGTTTGGTTATGATTCTCAGCATCTGCTTTGATACACTGCTGGTTAGAGCCTTTCAGAGTCCCTCTATGGTAGGCTCCTGTCCTCTTTCCTGTTTCCCTCTTCCAGTGTCCATCCTGTTTGTCTTTCTAAGTGAGGATTGATCATCCTACCCAGGTTCCTCCGTCTTGCTTAGCTTCTTTAGGTGTACAGATTTTAGTATGTTTATCCTATATTATATGTACAATATCCACTTATGAGTGAGGATATACCATGTGTGCCTTTCTGCTTCTGGGATACCTCACTCAGGATGATCTTTACTAGTTCCCACTGTTTGCCTGCGAGTTTCATGATTTCCAACCAAGAACCATTCATGGATATAACCTAAACCCCTGCTCAGATGTAGCCCAGGGCAGCTTAGTCTCCAAGTGGGTATCCTAGTAAGGGGAACAGGGACTGTCTCTGACATGAATCCAGTGGCTGACTCTTTGATCACTTCCCCCTAAGGGGGGAGCAGCCTTGCCAGGACAATGCAGCCGGTCCTGATGAGACCTGATAAGCTAGGGTCAGAGGGAAGGGGAGGAGAACCTCCCCTATCAGTGGACTTGGAGAGGGGCATGGAAGGAGATGAGGGAGGATGGGATTGGGAGGAAATGAGGGAGGGGGATACTGCTGGGATACAAAGTGAATATACTTATGAGGAAGACTTAGGTCTTCTACCCAACTTACTAGTTTATGCAATAATTTAGTTATGCAATATAGATCTAGATACTTGCTCCACACCTTGGGTTATAATCTCATGCAGGTTTACCTTGCTCCAAATGCTTTACCACTGACAGCTGAAAGCTTTTGCACATTGGATCCTGTACCCCATTGACACACTCCTAGATCTTTGTTGTTTTAACATTTCTTTACTTTCTGATCCTGCAGATACTCAACCTGGACTTCAACTGATACATACTTTCAAGTAGCTTTATTTATGCTAATGAGTTATGTTGTTTATGTTAATGAGTTGGGAAGAGCCATTATAGACATGTAATAACATGATGATATCCTGAGTCTCATGGACTGTAGCAATTATAGCACCACTTTTAAAGAAAATTTTACTAATTGTGTTCAAGATAGAAAAATTCTTAAAAGTATAATATGCTTAAAGATATATTATATATAATATACCTTAAAGAAACTGCAGCTCCCATATATTCATATATATTAAAGTCTCGAGTCACACTATCTTAAAGTGTAGATACATTGGAGAGTAATGTCCTTTCTAGAGGCATTTAGTTTAGATAATCAAAAAGATAGAGTCTTTGTCTTTCGACTTAACCTGTAATGGCAAAATACTGAGGTGAGCATTGCAGCATCTAACCTGTGATCCCAACTCTGAGAAGGATAAAGCAGGAGACAGAGGCTGTAGGCCAGCCAGGGCTGCATACTGGGGTGATGTTTCAGAATGAGATGAAATTAAACAAACAAACAAACAAACAAATAAAAAACAGCAACAAAATCAACATCAGATTTTCTGTTTCACAGTCATTGAGGCAGTAAAGTCCAAGGACAAAGGACTGGCTATTTCTAGGCCTGGTGGTCTCCCGTCTTCTGCAATGCAAAGTCTGGCCTTTTGCGGAGTGAGTCTGCAGCTGCCTTTGAGCCATATCCACATTCTGTAATGCCTCCCCTTACTCTTTACCCCTCTAAGCAACCTAATAAACTCATTGGATAGATCATTTCTTTGTGTTCTGTCATCACTGTCCTATTTGTTCACATCGCTGCAGGAAAAGTCTAACAATGGGTAGAAAGTGTACCCTCCTCTTGTGAGGACACTGCTTTCCTGATAAGTGACCATTCATGACCTCAGGCAAACACAATTAGCCCCAGAATGTCTAGCCACATGCTATCCTGTTAAGGTTAAGGCTTCAACATGAATTTTGAAGGATACAGATATTGGGCCTAAGAGCCTTCACTGAATGTGCCTGGTGTCCTTACCTTATAAGAAGAGGTGGTTAGAACACTAATAAAGGGCAATGTATGCAGATATAGCAAGGAAGTCGTAGTCTCTAAGTCCAGGAGAGAGGCGTTGGGGAAAAAAAAAAGCACCTTGGTCAACAGCTTGATCTTGCATTTCTATGTGCCAGAAATGAGAGGAAGACAGTCTTTTTTTTTTAAGCCACTCAGTGTGGTACTTTCACAGCCCTAGCAACTAATACAAATTATATTACTGACCCCTACCTATGAGCTTTTGCAAATTCTGCTGTAGTTCCACATAGGAGAAAGGTGGAATGATGATAAATTTTATGTTTTCCTTAAGTATTATTCTGTGATTTGTCTTTCAACCAAGTGAAATGTTTTATACTGTTCCAAAAATGAGGTGCTTGAAATAAAGATACGTATGTGTTTAAGAAGAAACATAAAGCTGCTAGGGTGAGCTGATTCCTGCAGAAGGCAAAGAGCCTGCTGGGGAAAATATAGAAATGCCTCTCTCTGGCTTCCTGTTATCATGCCTAATATCTGCATGTGCTTTTTATAATGCTGACATTACAGTCTTAAACCACAATGAATGAAGAAAGTCTTTTCCTACAGAGCACCTCCTGCTGAAAAAGAAGTGCTGAGCAGAGGCCTTTCTCATTCTGGAAGTTGTCTTCTTTTCCAGGAACATGGAAAGCAGATTTAAAATTAATTAAGCCAAAATGGGAGATATGCCAGTATGCACACGGTACTTACAGCAAGCACCGCGTCAAATCCATCAGAATGCTGTCCCGGCTTTCTCTTTTAAACTCATAGACTGTCTTAGTCAAAAAGGATTTAGAGGCCACTGAGTTTCTTTTATAAAAGTGGTATCTGATGCCTCAAGGCTTGATCTGCCAGGAAAGCTCAGGAGGATGAATGCCAGAACAAGGACAATGCTGAGAAATACTGTTTTATTTATCATTTACATGGCTCCAAGATTTCCCTTTACTGTTTGTTGTTGTTGTTCACTGTTGCTGTCAGTGTCTCCTCCTCCTTCTCCTCCTCCTCTTCTTTCCAAGAAAAGGCCATACCATATAGCTCCATCTGGCCTGGAACTCACCATGAAGGTAAGGGTGTCCTTGAATTTGTAACAATCTTGCAAGGCCACACAAGTGCTGAGCCACCATGTAACAGAGCTACCATGTAATCAGACAGGAATATTTCTGGTGAAAAAAATCTTAGAATATGTAACACAAATTGTTTAAGCCTAAATGGTATTTACTGAGCAACATAATGAAAATGCCATGGATGTTTTTGCCATGGATTTTTTTTTTAGATAAAAAGTAAACTATCCATTTTAATTTTCCAAGTATACGTTTACCCAAATGAAACCTGAGCACCATTCATACTGAGAAGCTGAGTGAGTTTGGCTCAGGTGTTTTGGTGCTGTTGGTATTTCAGTGGGACGTGCCCTCCTGGGCTGGTTCATATGACTGAACACTTGGTACCCAGTTGCTGGCACTCTTTGGGAGGGTATAAAGCCTTAGAAGATGGCACCTTCCTAAAGGAAGTAGGTTCCTGAGGGTGGGCGGTGAGGTTTGATAGCCTGCACGTGCTTTGTGGTAGTGTGGGCAAGTGGCTTCATGCTCCAGCTGCCACCGGTTTCTCGAGACGCACTGCTGCGGCCCCTTCCCTGTTCCCTCAAGCTCCGACTCAAAGTCAGACGTTCATTAAGCTGCTTCACTGGGTATTTGGTCAGAGCTTTGAGAAAAATAGCTAATCAGCTGCCTTCTTCAGGGCCTGATTTCTCTCCTTCTTTTCTATCTATTTTCTCTGTGTCAGATTCATTTTCAAATGCAGCCTGTCCTTACAGTCATGTTCGCCTCTTGTTCTCAGGGTTGACTTTCAATAGGAGAGAGGACTTGCCTCCTTTCATCTGTCCAGAAGGTTCCTTTGTGTGTCTTTGACTCGATCTGTGTCTGTCACTAAGTCAATTTCGTTGGTCAGGATGTTGCTCTGCTGTGATTAGTCCAGCTGTGGCCATTTGTTGCACCCCTGGAGCTGGTAGTAAAGGCTACTTTTCTTGAATTATAGGGACTGAGAGCTGAGGGCAATTTTGTATGTTGTTACCAAAAGAAAGGGCATGCATGAATGCTGGCACCTCTCCAGCTTGAAAATGGTTTTCTGTGTTCCCCTTTTGAAATTTCTCCCCTTTCATTTTATAGATTGGGGCCTGCTCCACACCAGGTGCGCAATCTGGATAAAGTAGACAATGTCTCTCTCAGTCTAATTTGTGGTTCTGTAACAGAGTATTTGGGAGCAGGTAACTTATAAAGAGAGAATTGTTTTCCCTCGCCATTCTGGAAACTAAGCAATCAAGAAGGAAGGAAGGCATTGGCGGGAGTAGTGTCTCTTTCTAGAATAGTGCCTCACTGCTGCATCTCCCAGAGAGGAGGATGCTGCACTCTCAAGCCACGGGAGAAGGGAGTAACAACAAATTCGCTGCTGCAAGCCTGAGTGGGCCTAGTCACTGTGCACCTCTGTTGGTCTCCCCCTTCCAAAGTCGTTGCAGGTGAGATTAAACTTCCAGCGCACAGATTCTCTGTGATATATTCATACCTCGGCAGTCTCCGAGACACAGAAGCTTGTAATCTGATGAAATGTCTTTAGATGCAGTCATTAGAACAAATAATAACCTATGCATTACATAGATTTTAAAAGCTTATTGTTTATCTACTAGAGAAATATACTAGCGTGTTTACATATGAAGTGAGGTGATGTTTGCAATATTTTCTTCAAAGATACATACACGTTTGTACACACAGACACATACAGAGACAGAAGGTTTGATTAATCAATTTTCAGTGATCAGGGAAAGTAGTTACTAGTGAGTTCTTATAACCTGAACTGTGACTGGTTGTTGAGGTAGTAGTAGAATGTTATTAGGAGTAAGATTGGACGGTCATGCTCAAGTCCTTCTTGCAAACATTCCAATTAAATAAGACCCTTTCTTAGAATGGAAGCCCGAAGCACAGTAGGACAAAAGGCGTGTCACTCTGGGATCTGGGGGTTGCTCAGAAATGGAAACATGAAGAGCAGGGGATACTGTTCCCATCTTAACATGCACAGGTAAACTAGAATAAGGAGGGTAGGGTGGGTTCATGGGTAGAAGGGAGAGTTTGTGTGAAGCCCTCTCTATGCTATGCCCTATGCCCTGTGCCTAGTGCTGGTGGTGTATTGGAACCACCATGGGGAGAGGTATTTGTCCTCCTCCTTCAAGTTGCGTGTAACTTGTATGGGAGACAAACACAGAGAATCAGCAGGACACTGAGAACAGATTACAGACAAAGCCAGACACATTTTTCAGTATGTTTTTTCTGGAAAAGACAGAGGAAGAGGGGAAAGAGAAAGGAGGAGATTAGGAAAGGTCTCCTGGAGATGGAATGGAATTCCAAAAGAAGAGGCAAGGAGAGGCACTCAGGTGTCTCCGGTCCTGTCCAGTACTCCCACCAAGGCAATTGTCATGCACTGTTGCATCTTCTTCAGAAGAGGCAGCTTCATTCACGCCAGCTCACCTGGTTTTACAACAGCGAGGCCTCAGAATGTCACCTTTCCTTAGTGCCTTTTCCTCTGCCCCAGCAGAGCAGTGTCCTCTCAGGCCGCTGTGAGGTGTCCTCATGGCTAGTGTGGGAGGGTAGCATCAACACACCACGATGCAAGCCTATAGACATGGCTTTTGACTAATAACGGTTGGAGGTCAAAACTGTAGAGAATAAGAATTTGTCTTGAAGAATGAAATCTGTGTACTTTCTAAATCACCCCCGTATTTTCTAAAGCAAAAACAAAACAAAGAAATAAAACACGAGCCTGAACGAATGCCTCCTAAATGTGGGAAGGGAGCACCCTTCTCTCTGGAGCCACTGTGGCAAGCCTTCATCAGCTGTCTTCACTGGATTCCCCACAGAGAGAGTCTGCCCTTAAATAACAGATCGAACCACGTCTTCCTTCAAGGACTCACTAAAGAGCCAGTTGGTTAAAAGCTTAAAGAAGCCTTTCGTCCTAAAAATAAACTTTATATCATGAAGTGCAGGCAAGGTCTACCCACACGGAATATTTTTAATCGTTTTGCTATTTCCAGTCTTGGTTTACAAGTAAGCAGTTTTCAGAGACATACTTATTAGGGAAGAGAAGCAGCTTGATTGGAAGGCTGAAAGGCTCGTGACAGGTTGTCGGAGGCCCTAGCAGACAACCTGAAATAGCCTCTGGCTCCTCAGTTACATCCCGCACTGGGACCTGGGAAGGGGCCCCTCCTCTCAGGTGTGCAGCCTCGGGACCAGCGGGTCATGGCTTGGTGAGCAGAACTCAGCTGTACATGTCTCTGCCTCGGTGCTAGGCCAGGCCTTTTTTTATTTTTATTTTTATTTTTATTTTTATTTTTATTTTTATTTTTTTTACAGACTGGCCTGCAAGCCCGAGGCTACATTAATAACAGAGCAATGAATTATTAACTAAATCTACTGGGGGTTCCTGTAGCTCCTGACTTTCTCAAACTTGTAAACCCTAGGATCAATAACCATGCCAAATAGTATAGCCATCTTAGAAATACATCAAGAAATTTCTGATTAAAAGATAGTCCCCCACATGAACTCAGTGGCTGGCTCTTTGACACCCCCCTCCCCTGTGGGAGGAGCAGCCCTGTTAGGCCACAGAGGAGGACTTTGCAGCCAGTCTTGATGAGACCTGATAAGCTAGGATCAGATGAAGGGGAGGAGGTCCTCCCTGATCAGTGGACTTGGAAAGGGGCATGGGAGGAGATGAGGGAGGGAGGGTAGGATTGGGGGGGAATGAGGGAGCGGGATACAGCTTGGATACAAAGTTAATAAACTTTAACTAATATTAAAAAATAAAAAAATAAAGGACAGTAAATATTCGATTGTATGCTAAAAAAAAAGTTAGTTCCCCTAGCATTTCTTCCACTCAGTTTCTGCATCACTGTCAGCTCCCAGCGCCACTAGTTGTCTTGTTCTTTTTGACTTGGCAACAAATCTGCAGCACTCCCCGGGTGCCTCTGGAAATCCCAGTTTACCCTTACCCAGCTTGGAAGAAAGACTAGAGTGGAAGCCTTTGCTCAGCTACTTTGGAAACATCTCAGGTCCATGAAACTCAACGTGGGAGCACTTCCACATTTACGGTAAGAGATTAAAGAGTATAAGAGCACACAGATTCTGTAAGAACTCATCACATGGATGTATGGATATGTACATCTACTTACCAAGTTCAAGGTAAGGTGTCACACCATGTGAAAAAAAAGCAGCCCACAGCAGCATCCAAGCCCTTGGCTTCCTGTGGACAGACAAAAAGAAACATTTGATGATACAAGTCACAATGGATCTGATTAGCAAGTTCCAAGAAGATCTAAAACAAATAAAACAAACAAACAAACAAAACAAAAACAAGTTAATTTTGTATCCAGCCACTTTGCTGAGGGTGTTTCTCAGCTGTAGGAGTTCCCTGGGAGAAATTTTGGGGTCACTTATGTATACTATCATATCATCTGGGAATGATGGTGATACTTTGACTCCTTTTCCAATTTGTATCCTCTTGATCTTCTTTAGGAGTCCTATTGCTCTAGCAAGGACTTCCAGAACTATGTTGAAGAGATACAGACAGAGTGGGCAGCCTTGCCTTGTCCCTGATTTCAGTGGGATTGATTTAAGTTTCTCTCCATTGAGTTTACTATTGTCTGTAGGCTTGTTGTGTATTGCCCTTACTATGTTTAGGTATGTGCCTTGTATTTCCAATCTCTCCAAGGCTGTAAATATGAACGGTGTTGGATTTTGTCAAATCCAAACCACTTTAGGTGCTTCTTTAGCACCTAAAGAAATGATCATGTTTTGTTTTTTTCTTTTTCTTTCAGATTGTTTATATGGTGGATTACATTGATGGATTTCTATATATTGAACCACCCCTACATGCCTGGGGATGGTTCTATATATTGAACCACCCCTACATGCCTGATATTTTTATGTGTTTTTGGATTCAGTTAGTGAGTATTTTAGGGTCAGTATTCATAAGGGAAATTGGTCTAAAATTCTCTTTGTTTGTTGGGTCTTTGTGTGGTTTAGGTAACAGGTGACTGTAACCTCACAGAATGTTCCTTCTGTTTCTATGAACTCTGTTGACTGCTCTTTGATCACTTGCCTCCAGGTCAAGGTAGACTTGCCAGGCCACAGAGGAAGAAGATGCAGGCATTCCTGAAGAGACTTGATAGTCTGGGGTGAGTTTGTAAGGGAAGAGGGCTCTCCCTTTCTGAGGACTAGAGAGTGAGGATTAGGGAAAGAAGGGAGGGAAGGTAGTTCCAGAAGGAGATAAGGGAGTGGACTATGATAGGGATGTAAAATAAATTAATTAATTTTAAAAAACCCTTGAAGTTCAAGAATGGAGCAGATGAGAAGAGGATGGGGAAACGTCATAGGAAATGGCGTGGTAGAGTGCCGGTGCTGTTTCAGGGAGCCATGTTCTGATTTGGCTGGTTACAGCAGTAACGTACGATGCCCCGGTTGAGTGCAAGGCTTTCCCTAAGCTACAAAAGTTGTCCCACAAGATAGACCCCACACAAATCCTCTCCCCACAGGAGAAAAGATATTCCTGTCTGAGAAGTCCTGTAACCTGTCCCTGGTGGTCCGCTTTGAGTTGGGTGTTGAAAGGCAAATGCAGAAATGTCTGCTTCAAACCCCACGCTGCCGCTGTCATACTGAGTGCATCCCTCAACAGGTGGAAGGGGAGGGAAAAAAGCAAGCCCAGACTTAGCATTGGATTGAGAATTCAGAACTTCATGAGGGAGATTGTGTCTGGAAAAGAGACAGGAGGAAATTCAGCCAAACCAGAGCATTCTATTTTGTTATGCGTGAAAATGGGGGTGTAAGTGTGGCCGGGTAACATGTGGAGGTCGGAGGACAACATTAAGGAATTGGTTCTCTTCTTCAGTATGGGTTTCAAGGAATCAAACCGAGATTTTCAGGCATGGATAGCAAGTATGCTTACCCACGGAGATACTCTGTGAGCTCTAACAGAGGCTTCTAAGGACAGCTTGGGTACTTCAGTTGAATTTCTGCAGAGTTCATTCTGAATGATGAGTACTGTTAGGGGAAAAGGACATGCTTAAGCTGGGAAAGAGTTATTGAAAATGCATTCTGTGGAGAAAGAATGTGTAGAGTTAAATCATGCTATCAAGTGATGATTACTACAATAAACAGGTGCCACCAAGTGGATGCTACCGACAGATTGAGGCTAATTCAATCTCTGATGCTCATGAGTCTATGGAACACAGCTGTGTGATTTGTCACCTTAATGTAATAGAAACATGACAACTGTAGAACTGGTGAGAACCTGGTTCAAATCCTGCCTCACTCTGTTCAAGTTACATGAGCACACTTGTATGCTTGGTGAAAGTAATAAGCTTATAATGCATCACAAAGCAAAAAAGAAGTATGATTTATTGGCTTTGGGTCTAGAGAGATGGCTCAGTGATTAAAGTCACTTAATCCTCTCGTAGAGATTCTGGGATTGGTTCCCAGCACTTACACGGCTGCAGGGGGCTGCATGGTGGCTCACAACTGTCTGTAATTCCAGGAAATCCAATGGCCTCTTCTTTCCCCCACAGTCACTGCACACACACGATACACTTACATCCTTGAAAGCAAAACACTCATAAAAACAAAATAAAAATAAGCAAGTCTCAAAAAAATGTATGAAGGTGAAAGCATTTCTGGCATTGCCAAATGTAAATCTGAGGATGGCATAAGGAAAGTATGTCTAGTTACAGTATCAAAGTTTAGCCTGTAACCAGTTTGCTACTTTGTGGGTTTCTTTCTCTTTTACCTTTTTCCACCCCTTTAGTTCTTCCCTTTCAACCCCCTAACACTAGCTAGAAGAGAAAAAAAGGATAGAGGGCAAAGGGGATGTGGTTCTCATTAGACTAGTTCCTGCTGATAAGGGGCATTGAGTTCTTTGGAGCAAGTTTGATCTTCACTGACAGGATATCTAATTTCTTCTCCTTTCTTTGCACTGGACTGCTTGACTAGCCTCAACCGACAGCATCCAGCCACCAAATAGCTACCTATTGGCATTCTAGCATTTATATATCCTCTCAAAGGACCCCAGAAATCCAAATGTCACACACTCTCAGAAACTAACTGCAGCTGGCAAAATTATGCTCCTGCTAGAGCACAAGACAAATCATAGTCACCTGCTTTGCAGCAGCCGCATATCCCTCCACCTGGCATTAAAAGGAGAACATACTCCCATAATATTTTTGTGTTTTTTAAAGAAACCAAAATTCTCAGTACATTAGCCCATCTTAATGAAGGGTATTCTTTCCTTTACAAAAACAAATTATTCACTAGAGTAGGCAATTGAACATATAACTATGCATTTAAATATATTTTAAGAACCAAAAGAGCTTATATAATGGTATATAATAGCCACATAACTAAAATTATTAGTTCATTCCTCATGAAAAATACAAGTCATTTTTACTAAGTTGGAATGTGATTTTTACATCTACTTTATTGATTCATATGTATTGCTTTATTAATGACAGGTCTTAGTTCTTTCTGAGAAAAAGAATCCAGCACTTCAAAAGTAAGTCATGCTGTGCATAGATTTATTTTCTGAGCATGATATTTATGTGGTGCCACATGATACTTATGTGGTAAACTGTGCACTTAGTCTTTACAGAATGAAAACCAGGCAATATGGATGATGACAGAGCATCAGAAATACTGCAAACCTACTTATTGGAAGTATTGCTACAGTTGTTTTCAATGTAATATTCTTGTAAAAACCACTCATCTACAAGACTTTGTTTTGGTTAACAGACTACTAATTGAGACCCTTGTGTGTAAACCTCCCTGAGGGAGACCCTGTAATTGGTGAAATCAGAGGAGTGCACAACAGCCCATATCATTTCATCGTTCTGTAGCTCTGGCCAATAATGCTCTAATTGGTCTCAGGCCTCTCCCAGGACACAGAACCACAATTAACTTACCCAAAGAATTATTTAGAATATTTCATTCAGTCACAATTAGAATTATCTTTAGAACACGTTTCATCAATACTATAAAATATGAAAATGTTCTTGGAGCATATGATGGTTTCTTCTGATCTGTCACATGTATCAGAGATTCAAAGAGAAGAAAACCAAAGCACAACACTAGAGATAGAACATTTTTAAAGTGTCAGTTAAAATGGTGAATGCGTAAATACATTAGACTCAAGTTGGAACAGTGCATAGCAATTAAAAGTTGACCCTGATATTGACAGTCATGTAGCAGAGCTTCACATCCAACGAGGAGCAAATGTGAAAACTTCCTCTACTGTAATATGCTTCCAACCAAGGAGTGAAGGCATATGTTAGTAAAAATCACACAAACAAGTGTAATAAATCATAACTGCGATACATGATAAGAAGGAAGCTGACTGTGAGTATGTGTAATAGGAACTCTCACATGATTTAGACTTGTCAAAAAAACTGATAAATATAGTGAAATTTGATTGTGGGCAGGGGGTAGGAAGGACTTTGAGAGATCTTACAGCACATATTAGAGGGAGCACAGCATGTTTGCAGGTGTAAATGGAGGCTGAGTCTACTGGCACGTGGAGAAGGCTTGGAGAGAGTGTTGTTGGTCTGTGTTCTTTAAAGTTTCGTTCTTCTGTATTAAGAAAACGATTTGAAAGGAGAGACCAGAACTGGGGACATGCAGTAGGGAATAATGCTAGTAGAGTTAAGGGATGGTAGATTATGGATTAGAGAGAATGGTGGGGTCAAGTGAGTGGATTCAAGGCATTGTTTGGTGTTAACAATTAAATGTGTATACTGGTGGGTTGTGTGTCAGGCAGAAGTGGCAAAGATAACTGAACATCCCTGTGAGGTTTTAGCTTGAGCCACGGCTTGTCAATGGCAATAGGATGAGGGGAGGGGTATGGGCTTGCCTTCTAGCTATAGGCTTCATTTAGAACATGCTAATACAAGCTGCTTTTGAGTCATCCATGTGTAGAAAACAGCAGGGAATTGGATACAAAGGTTTAAATCCCGGAATTCTGTATTATTTCCTCTTACTCTTATCAGCTGACAAACTATAGGTATTCAGCTAATATTTGTGGAATAAAAGAGTGAATTGTGTGCAGAAGCAAATTTGGGACTCGTTGGCTTATGGTGGATAAGTAAATGTCTAGAGGGTAAAATAAGCAGAGAGTGAGAAGAAAAGATATCATTAATGGGGAAAAGTTCTTCTCTTTAATGACTGCGAATGTATCCAGCAGGAGTCACGCATGTTAGAATGGCTGGTGAGTTATGTGAAATGAAGACTGAAAACATCACTTGGGTTTTCTATTGAAAGCCTTTTCCGACCTCACTAAATGTTAGTGTAATAAGAAGCTATGTGCAGCAGGAAGAATGGCATCTAAAGGTGATATAGGAATAAAGAGTTCATTGTGTTTGCTCTAATCTTTTTTGAGAATTTTTATTTTATGTAGCCGAGGCTGGCCTTAAGCACTCTAGTTAGCATAAGACTGACTTTGAACTTGTGGTGATCCTTTCGCCTCAGCCTCCTGGTTACTGGTATTACAAGTGCGTACCACTATGCTTGGCTTATTATTGTTGGTGATTGTTCTCTGTAGATTCCATTTGGCAATAGAGCCATTTTGCACAAAATTTTATGGATATTTGAAGTCTTTGTCTTCTATTTCTTTCTTCTGTATTTTATTATTTTCATTGCAGAGTTTCTAAAAAATTTTTTTGGTTAAGTTTCTGAGTCGAATTTTTTTGAGATAATTATGAATGGAATTGTTTTTCTGACTTCTGTTTTCAATGATTTTGTTGTTGGTATATAGAGAAAAACTATTTTTGTAGGATGATTTATTTAAGGCTAAGGTTTTTATGAACATTCCTATATAAATAATTGTATAGGCATATGTTACTTGGGTACATAGGTGCTTCTCAATTTAAGATAGTTTAAACCCTGATAAACTCATCAAAAGTTGAAAATGAAGCTAGTATTCTTAACCTACTGAACTCCACTGTTCAGTCAGTGTAGAGTATCAGCTGCCCACGTTGGCTGGGACACTTGGGAGTGTTCAGTTATACCACTCCCCAGAATCATGATAGCATTGTGATTCACATGATTAGCCAAGGAGAAGGCCAAAACTCAGAGCCAGAAGTATGGTTTTTGCTGAACATAAATCATTTTGCATTATAGTCAAGACTATTGTGGAATCATAGTCGGTTGGGGGGCACCTGTATAACAACTGTACAGTTGCCAGATCACAGGAGGTGTTTTCAATATATTTTGCTAACCTTCTAAATTGTTTTCCAAAATGACCATATAGTTTTATATTCTGAAGAGCAATATAAGAAGGTCTCATGTTTTTTTTCACCCCTATATCTCAGGCAACACTGTTTTTGTCTATCTTTTTTCCAGTCACCCTGGAAGTGATATCTCATAGTGATTTTTATTTGCATTTTCCTAATGACTGATGAATAGTGGTCAGCATTTCCCCCCATGCTTTTGATAATTTGTCTTTCCTGTTCAGAGCAAGTTTAGGTTCCAGGCTGAAATTAGGTTATAGGACCAGGAAACTTACTCCCCAAGAGCTGGCTTTCATGGTGTAAGAGGTGTTACACAGATTGCCAGGGGAGAAAAGATGCCAGAGGTCTTATTTATGTGTAGTGCTGGATCCTGACCTACCAGGCAAGATATGCCTCCTGGTGCAACAATGGCAGGGCCATCACGGAGGAAATAATCTCATTTTGAATGAATTTAACCTGATACATAGGAGGAAATTTCATGCCTGGTCTTATAATCCTGATCAAAAGCCCATGGCTGGGGAGGTCATAGGCCCTAGGGTAGAACTTTTTATTGTAATTTGGTAAATGCTCATACTGTCTTAATATGTGTGTTTCTTTTCTCCCCCCGACCCTCCTTAGAGACAGAGTTTCTCTGTTGACTGTCCTGGAATTTGATTTGCAGACCAACCTGACCTCTAACTCACAGAGATCCACCTGCCTCTGCCTCCTGAGTGCTGGGATTAAAAGCATTCACCACCATGCCCTGCCTTCAAAATACGTATGTTTATACCCAGAGAAGAAGGATGCTCTCAACCTTGGTCGAATAAGCTTCTTTTTGCAATACTGAGAATAAGGTTGTGTGTTCAGCCTTATATGGGATATATGTTTCACTCTTTTCCCCACAGCTCAGGGAATATCTTTGAAGAAGAGGCAGAAAGAACGAAAGCTCTGGATAATAGGAGGAGTAGTGTGAAAGGCAAACTTCTGGATTAACACTTAGGAGCTCACAGCAGCTGATCTTTTACATGTAAAATAAGAACAAAAGGTGGAGTTAGTATGACCTGAAGAGGACAGGAACTCCGCAAGGATCAAATATATCAGGACACAGGGGTCTTTTATGAGACTGTTTCTCCAACCAAGGACCATGTATGGATATAACCTAGAACCCTTGCTTAAATGTAGCACATGCTAGCTCAATATCCAAGTGGGTACCCTAGTAAGGGGAACAGGAACTATTTCGGACATGAACTCAATGGCTGGCTCTTCCACCCTTCCCCCCCCCCCCCAGGGAGGAGCTGCCTTGCTAGGCCACAGAAGAGGACATTGCAGCCAGTCCTGAAGAGACCTGATAAGCTAGAGTTAGATGGAAGAGGAGGAGGTCCTCCCCTATCAGTGGACTTGGCAAGGGCAGAGAAAAAATGAGGGAGGGATGGGGGATAGGGAGGGAATACAGGAGGGGGCTACAGCTGGGATACAAAGTATATAACCTGTGATTAACATAAAATAAAAATGTTTAAAAAAAAGAAAAAAATGATGGTATATGAAAGTTAGTCCTCAGAGACAGGATTTTCATGTCAGATCCAGCTAGAATCTGGATTCTCTTGGGAGGAGGCTCTGTTAGGCCTATGTTTGGGAGGAGCTGGAGGTGGAAAATATGGTTCATTAAGACCCTGTTTAACTGTATTCTCAAGAATACAGAAATATTAATATAAAAAAAATCCTCAGCACCAAGCATGAGAAACCTCCTTTCAAGTTTTTGTTAGGGGAGTCCAGGAGACTCTGAAAACAATAAAGGCTGTTGCTGTTGCTCTTGATTGTCTCTCAGGGGTTGAAAGGAAATCCCATTGCTGAAGAGAACATGCACTTCAGACATGGGATTTAGATGATTCTAGCTGGATCTGACCTGAAAATCCTGTCTTTGAGGACTAACTTCCATATACCAGATGGTGCTATACAAACTGCCATGTAAGGGAAGCAATCAAAGTCATTCCCAACTGTAATGCCTATGAACCACAACAGTGACCAGCATGGCAAGACAGTCCTAATACTACAGTAATGGCATTCATATCTTAGTGATGACTGATTGGGCTCAAGACCTGCTCAGTAGGAGGCAAATTATGCTGGGTCCAGGAACCGAGCCAACTCCCTGGGGCTACCCACTATGACCATTTTACCAGACCCGCATAATTTCTAATTGTATCCTAAACACTTATTTTCATACCCACAAATAAGTGTAGTTCTCGCCCCTCATCAAAGAAGCTTCTTTACAGCAGACTGTGACAATCACACAAAACAATAACTGGTCAAGATGCAGAGGACGAATAACTGATCATGAGGTCTCCAGCCCTGAAGGATACATCTACAACACAGCTTCCATACCTAAGGCTCAGGGCACAGTGCAAAGAGGGGGTAGAAAGACTGTGAGCATCAGAGAACTGGCAAGTTTGCTGTGATTTTCTCCTAGAAATGACAGGGAAGCCACATATGTGTACAGCAACCATCCTGCTATCTAAACAAGACCCAAACAGTGACAAAGTCAGTGGGCATTCTGACATGGAAGAAGGAAATAGGACAGTATTCCACCCATGTACTAAAAGCTGTGAGCAACTAAAGAATGCTGAGAGATGGAGAATTACTCTTCCTGAGGGATGAGCCCCTTATTTTGTTATGTAATACCTAGTGGTTAGCCCTGAATCATATACATACAAGCAACACCAAATAAACTCTGCTAGTTATATTTATATATTTGTGTTTCTGTATGCATGTGTGTATATGTAGCAGTAATAATCAAAGACAAAGAAGCCATGAATTTGAGAGGGAATAAGAGATAGACCTGAGAGGGCTTGGAGGAAAGGTGGATTGGAGGGACTGGAGGAAAGAAAGGAAGAGGGAAAATGATGTAATTGTATTTTAATTAAAATAAAATTAAAAAGTAATTGGGTTATATATGTTTAGATGTCCAGATATGTGGATTCGTCATATATTCTGGGTCCTAATGCCTTCTCAGATATGTTTTGTAAATGCTTCTTCTCATTCTGTGGATTTCCTTTAAATTCTCCTTTGTTTTCTTTCAAACACAAATATACCCAGTTTTTAAGCATTTTGACTGATAGGGGTAGTGGAAATTCCCCAGAGAAGGAGGGACTCAGGTGACTGTTGCTGTGTCCTTGGAAGCCACAATGGGTCCTCAGACCCTCTTTTGTTTTATTTTATGGTGATGACATCAATAGTTTTCTGTGTCACATGCTTCCAGCACAGTATGCCTCTTTGCCATAGGACCAAACACAATGAATCACAAACTACTTCCAACCAAATTTAGTACCCAAATACAATGGTTACTTTTATAAACTTATTACCTCATGGTTTCTTTTTTATGGTAATTCAAGCTGACCAACGCACACCTCAAACATTTATCATTTCTTCATGGTGAAAATATACAAATATGTCCAGTGACAACTTATATTTTTTCTTCAGGCAAAAATCTTTTAGATCTCTTGTTCATTTAAAATTGGACTATTTGTGGATTTTTCTATTAAGTTTCTGAATCCATCACTGCAAAGCTGTATTTTGGATGTTTTCCTCATGGACATTGAGTTCAATAGTTTTTTTTTCCAGATTATAACCAACTACACCTGCATATTTCTGCCCTCCTCACTCAATTGCCCTGATACTAACTTTTGTGTTTGTTATAAATCTTTTATCTTTAGATATCACTTGTCTCATCTCATCCCTGAACAGAAATGTAGAGTCACAGATGGTTGGAGTTTTAGCATGAGAAAGCTACCTTTGAAATAAAATAATCAGCAGGGTTGGAAGGCAGAATTCGATCATATTTGATTTTGCAGTATAGGACATCTTTCAAATGCATTCTAAAATGTGTTATTTAACCATTCTAAAATGTATTTCCTCGTGTGAGAATATATGGAGAGGTCTAAAGTCTTTATTTCATATAGGTAATGGATACAAAGATGGCCTACTAGATAATCAGTAGAAATGGACATTTGCACATGGAACAGATTGTCTGGTGCTATTTTGGCAATTTATTCCTTGTTGTTTGTTTTTTCAAGTTTCTTCAACTGAATTTTAGGAGGGTGGGGCTAAAAAGAGATAACTTTTTAGCAGTTTGAAATCAACAGAGAAGAATGGTTTGTAATATTAAGGGCTAAGTGTGTCATGGGTCATTAACATTACTTTGAGAACTCTTGAGTGGTAGAAAGGATGATGGTTAGACTAGGGTGTGCACAGGAGTGTCCAGGTGACTTGAGTCATGCAGGAGCTATGAAAGCAAGATTTCATGTTACTCTTTATTTCCTTAACCAAGCCAGAATTAGTTATGACTAACTCCCAACTTGCATTTGCTTCTAGAAGGTGAATTTACATCATGATCAGCCACCAAGTGCAATTCCTTTGGTGTGTATGTATATGTGTATGTGACCGTGTGTGTGTGTGTGTGTGTGTGTGTGTTAGTGTTTTGAGAAAGGCAGAAGTATTTGTCCTCTATGGAGGGAGGGGGATTTTGGAAATGGATGAGGTAGATTTTGTTAGGATGAGAAGGGGACTTGGAGGTATAATTGACATCCTAAGTAAAAGATACAATGCAAATAAGGTGTTGGAGATACTGTGGTGATGTCATTTTTTAGGGCACCTCTCTCTCCAATGATCTAGACTATCATTTGAATGGTGGAAGGTGGCAGGAATCATATTTGATTTGGTGTTGGTCACGATGGGAAAATGCATAAAACCCTTTCTCTGGACATTGGCCTTTGTCTGGGAAATACATTTAATCTTTATCCTAATGAAATATGGGAGACGTTCTGTTTTTTAAGTTGAGAATTTTCTTTTGCCACCATGCCCTGCTTCAGTTACCTTTTTTGCATGCAACTTCTCATGTCAATTCCAGGTTTAGATTTCCTTTGTTGTTTTGTTGATTTCATATACTTTTAATCACATTTATCCTTTCCTGCCCGAACTGACTCCCCTCCCTCTCTATCCTGTCTGTGTCCTGTCTTTTTAGGAACCCGTGAAGCACATTGTGTGCTGCCCATTACTCATGAATGTGTGTCCTTTCACTGGCACATGGTTAACCTACCAGAAGCAACAGAATCAGAACACAGGTATAGAAGTTCAGAGCACAGCAAACTCCTTTCCACGTCACCTAAGCCTCCAGTCTCCTAGCCATTTGAATCCTAGACAGGGAAAAATCAGCTCTTTCTCTTTAACAATACCAGGAACAACAATTGCTCAGGACACAGTTGCTCCCCAATATTAACTAAAAGATAAAATTTTGGTTTCTGAAAAAATTGTAGGCCAATTAGACTCAATATGCTTGGTCATGGTAAAGGGGATTTCTCAATGTTGCAACACAGATCAAGCAAATATTGATTGAAACAAATAATACAGCCTTAGGAAATTCTGTACTATTAGCTTGACTGCTTTATATTTGAACAATGGTATAAAAATTATAGAAGTTAATCATCTGTCAGTGTACACTATGCAATACAACTCACTTGTGCATTCACGTCACAACGGAATGTCTGAGTACATAAAGGAAAAGTATCCTTCATTAAAGTGAAATTCTTCCTGCTTGCTTAACAACTTAAACAGTATGGGTTGTAATATGGATTGCATAACTCCACAGTTAATGGTTAATTATGTTGATTATATTAATCATTAACTGTGGATCACACCCAATAGACTGTTAAGAATGTATTGAATGTGTCGAATGTTAAGACTCTACGTCAGCAGAGAGAAATGCACACATGTACTATAAAGATCATATCATTAAGAAGATGGATAATGAGTTGATTATATAGCATTTAAGGGAATTTCAGATAGATGGCCAGTTTATTGTAAATGCACAGTTTATTGTAAATGTAAGTGATGTTCTAATTCATGCCACTTGAAGGTGGATGGTGAGTTTATTATAAATGTATAGAGTTTCTTTTTTTTCAATTGGTTGCTGAGAACAATAATCCTCATGTGTCATTATAGAGTTACAGAGACATATATATACAGTTCCAGTGCCATCTCATTTTGTCACAAATGTCACAAATGATTAAGTTTATAGAGTTTTGATATAAAGATGACCCAACATTTGATAGAAAATGTGGTGCTTGTCATAGTGTATACTTAAAGCCTTATTCAGTAGCTGTTTGTGGGGCCAGGAGCAGTGGAACCAGGGGGAGCCAGTGAGAATCAGGAATGGGGTTAAATCTGGTCCAACTCTGGAAATACCTTCTCAAGAGAGATAGGAGTGAGGACCACTCCCTCCCCTGCACAAGGCCTGCACAGGAGGTCATGTAGCCAGATTAAACTTCCTCTCCTTATATAAGGTCATGTCCAGCAAGCACCTGGAATTCCTCTTCCTACAAATAAGGCATCTCCAGCAACTTAGCCTCGCCTAATGATGTACACTCAGCTGTTACATAACTCTACCTGTTTTGGGTTCAGGAATAGCTGCACACTGCCCACTCAAACACCAGAGTCAGACTGAAGTAAATTTATTGAATGCTGAACAGAAACTAACTTGTCAGCAACACAGCCTGAATTCGGGAACCAGACTGTGATGCCAATCTCTTTCTAAGGCAGGCTTTGTATACACAAAACCCCGTTACCAGGTAACAACCAGGGAACCAGGTATAAGAAGCAAGGGGAGGCAGCATTACATCATTTTGACTAGCTAAACAGAATCAATTTTGTTTCAAGGGTATTGTAACTAGGTAGCTAGACAAAGCATTTTAAGCTGATTGGCTAGACTTGGGAAATTTCCAGTTCCCCACCATTCTGGGAGAAAAGAGCATAGCAGAATGTTGTAGTCTTGACTCTAATAGAACATACATTTATATTTAACTCAAGCAGAACATGCATCTATCACTGATTGTTTTATTCTAGGCAGCAATTATTAAACTATTGAATTGTATTCTGGTCTTAGATAGGTAAGGCCTGAGAACCTGAATTCTATTTCACCTTATGATCAAAAAGGAGATTTGGAGGCAAAATGGCTTCTGATATGCTAAAGGCAACACCTGTTAACAGGTGTTAACAGAGGAGCTACAGAACTGAAGCTAAGAACTGAAGCGGGTCTTAAGGAAGGCCTATAGAGTTTAAGCAGGCTAAGCAGGTTACAACACACCCACTGCCCCACAAGCTTAAATAGTCTTTATTGTCTCCCAGTTAAAAGAGGAATGGAGTCTGTTTCTTGTCTGCTGCTTACCCACTGCCTGAGGTCTCCTTCATTCTCCCTGCTGTTGTTGCTGCCTCACTCTCCCTCTCAGGCCACCAGTCAAGACTGTGGGTGATCAGGGGAGTAGAGTATGAATGACAACTCTTATTAATCATTTTCACTGACTAAGCTGCTTGTTTTAGCAGTGTCTGTGTGTGTGTGTCCATCCGTCTGTGACTATGTTAACTTGAATGTGTGAGTTTTCACAAGCATGTGGAAATCAGAGTTCAACCTTGGGTGTTGTTACTCAGGCATAACCCATGTTATGCCTGAGAGATAGGGGCTCTCATTCACTTGGAACTCACTGACCATACTAGGCTGGCTTTCCAGTGTGCCTAGGGATCTGCCTGTTTCTACCTCCTCAGGCCTGGGATTATAAGCATGCATACACGACATATCTGGCTGCTTCTCTCTTATAATGTGGTCTCTAGAGACCAAACTTAGCTGCCCATTCATTTGTTGCAAGCCCTTCACTGACTGAACCATCTCCCAGGTTTTGGGTCATTTCTTTGTACTGAGCCAAGGAAGGTGAACTAAGGACATCTTTTATACTAAGGTTTATACAAAAATTAAATTAATTGTGCAAACTGGGAAACAAAGGCCAAAGCAGAGGTTTAATTCAACTCCAGTGGATCCCAAAATCTCAATGTATTGCAACTCATTCTTCCAAATCTTTTTCAGAACTACAGGGAGAAAGAAGAGTATGGTTTACAGGCCACCATGACCACCATTTTTCTATAGTCATTGGTGAAGATTCTGAGCAGTTAAGCAGAGGGAGTACCATTAGAAGGGAGGTGGGAAGGTAGAGGATCATCTGCTAGAATGTTCAGTTTATAATTGTGACCTGATTCTGCTTAGACTCTCTAAGTTATATGAGGCTAATGCATCTAGCTCTTAATTCTGGAAAGGACTAAACACCCCACGTAAGACCCACAACACAGTTTCCTCCTTTCCTAAGATGTCTGACTACCTTGCAGAGAATTGTTTTGTAAGTAAAGAAGCATTTGTTGCTTTTAGCGGAGAGCCAGAGAAGATGAGAGAATGTGATCTGGTACCCACACAAGATGTAACTGCAATGCTTTTTGGCTACACAGTACCCACGTTTTGCACCTTATTTAAACTGGCTCATGTTCAGGAGGCATAAGCCACAAAAGTGATGGAAAGATAGAAAAAAGTCTGTTTCAAATGTACTAATCATTCCCCTAATTTGGTTTAGCTGTATATCAGAGGTGATTATTATAAATAAAGGACAGAGAGATGGTTTTGTTGATATTTTTCCACATCCCTTTCATTTGCTAATGGGTTTTTATACTAGATCTAATTTGAAATGGTGTGTGTAGGAGGTGTATTGCACTGCAAGGTGGTTGTACTTGTTGGCTTGTATTTTATACTGTATCGTTATGCTCTTTAAAAATTCCTCACCTCATGGATGGTTTTAGGAGGTAGAACCTCCACGAAGCAATAAGTTTACAAGAGGTCATAGGTATAAGGCGAAGTAGCTGGGATTGTGCCCTCTCCCTCTGCCAACCAGGGACCGTTAATTGCTAATCTCACCTTGGACTTCACAGCCTCTGGAAATGTGACAGATACGTTCTGTTGTCTCGGGCACATGGTCTAAAGTATCTTCTTGTGACTACCTGAACCAAGCCAGTAAGTATCGAGGATGTGAGTACTTGTTGGTTGTATATGTGGTTGTAGCTGGGTGCATGAGTGAACAGAAGGGGGGATGAGTATTGTGTTGGTGAGGAGAGAGAAGGAGGGATGGTTGTTATTGGGGTGTTTGTTTGTTTGTGTGTGCCCATGAGAGAATGTATTCACGTGTATGTGGTTGCAGAGAAGTATGGGTTCAACTTGTGTCCAAACAGTCCCCTAAATTCAGATCTTAAATCTTTGTCATCCTTAGTTTCTGTGAAAGCACAGATCAATGACAAGATGTTGACTGCTTGCTTTAGAGGCTTCGTTGCAAGGTAGTGCTGTTCTAGTGAAATTCAACAAGCTCTGGGCCTCCCCGCAAAGCAACCCTGCCCTTCAGGTCTAATATAATGGAGATTCTATCTTCCCTTGAAGAACCTTTTCAGGTTGCTTTAGGAAAGAGTGAATGAATTAGCTTAGAATGAGAATGAGAGAAAGCATAAGGAGAAAGCAAAGGAAAGGTAGGGAACAAGAGAAACATGTGTTCCCAAGTTCTGTATAGTCCTAACACCCTTAACACGCCTTTGCCCTTTCTCTGTGAAGAGCCTCCTCATTCATGTGCATGGTCTGGACCCCCAGTGTTGACAGAGAGTTCTCTAGTGTCTTTGATTATTTGCAACTCCTTAAAATCCACAGAAGATTAATGTGGCATGACAGATCGGAAAGGGCAGCTGTTGCTCCTACCCCCTTCCCGAGACAAAAGTAATCCTTTTCAAGCACTTGACTAGAAATCCCGATCCAAATAAAATCACAGTGCCACCGTTTGGGAACATAACAGCCTTCCTCTCAAGCTCATATGATTTTTAAATAAGCAAGTGGAAAAAGGGATGGAAGCAGAGGATCCAATCACTATTTACTACCTTGTGTATCAACAAGGTGACTCTACTTCAGTAATCACGGTGGCTAGAAAAGACTTATTGCTTCCTCTGCTCTGTGGAAGGTGTATCCAAAAAAATCAATGTCAGCTGGCTTTAGAGGAAATGTTTTTAATGGGTCTGCTGTTGCCAAGTCTCCCCAGGCAGCTTGATCGATGTCTCTGCACTCTGACGTCAGCACCCTGCCTCTGTGCAGATTATCTCCCAGGCTCTCAGTTTCACATGCATACCGCGGTCAGGTATTGGAACAAGTGAAGGAGTAGGACAATTAGAGATGTGAAAATAGGAAATATGAGGAGCTCCACAGGACTGGCGAAGGTATCTCTTGCCTACAAGGGTAGTCAGTACTTAATGCAGTGTAGGCCCATGAGGGACCTGTGCTGCAGGAAATTCTAATGGTTCAGAGTAAAATTTCTTGCATAAATTCTTTTCACACCAGAAACAGACAAAGTTGGAGTCATAAGTTGAAATCAGTGCTGAAGGTTGGAACCCAGGGTCCCAGTGTTGGCAAAGATCCTCTTTTTTGTTTTAATTGTAAGTGTCTGTGGGTTTTGTTTGTTGGGAAATTTAAGATAGGATGTCACTGTATAGCTGAGACCAGTCTAGGTTTATCTGGAACTTTCTATGTAGCCAGGATGACAAAACTTGTGATTCTCCTATCTTGACTTTTCATGTTCTTGATCTCATGTCTCTTTTCAAAGAATGATCTTTTTGGATCCTTATGTGTTTTTCATCATGTTTTTGCTACTTTAAGTCTGTTTTGTGTACAAATATCCTCTTCCAAAAACACCACACCAGCCCAATTGGGTTAGAGTCCACTCAATGTTTTTATTTGAATCTGTCACTTCTTTAAAGACTTTCTCTTCCAGCATGGTCCCACTCTGAGATGCTAGAGATGGTCTCCCTATGGTTTAGAAGCAATGTCTTCCAGCATAGCCCTATTCTGAGATACGGGAGATGACAACTTCCTGTCGTTTAGATGTTACTTGTGTCCCACCATGCTTTAAAGGTTTGGTTCCCATGGCAGCACTACTGGGAAGTGGTGGAAGCTTTAAGGAGTAGGATCTTAGAGCTCCTTAAGACCTTGAGAAGCAAAGTTTGGAAGAGTTTGGGGGAGGCTTCATGCTCTTGCATTGCAAGGCATACATAGGTGAAGTAGGAAAAGAGAAACTCTAGCAGCACCTGAGCCCTGTGAACCTCCTAAACTCCCAAACTAAGTAAGATTCTTCCCTTCCTATGTAGATGCCTTGGGTATTTTGTGATAATAATGAATGGTGGCTAACACAAGACTTTGATATATGAATTTGGGGGTGGGGTGGGAACAATTAAGCTGACTGCAGGGAGGCACCCCAGAGTCTGTGTTCTTCACAGGCAGGCAGCTTGGGCATCTGCATTCCATTCTCCTCATTCAGACCCTTTGACAACTATGTATTACAAACAAGACACGAACAACTCCAACACACATATACAGTGACTTAATTAATACTTTAAGTTCATCCTTAGACAAGAAATTCCCAAGGAAACTTGTGATTATTATAGATTATAAAGGCTTGCCATAGGGAGTGTGGGGTTCCTTGGCTCCTCCAGCAGAACCAACTTTGTCATCATCATGAAATGTGTTCTGTTTTGGAGGTGGCATTGCCTTTAAATAGTTAGTAATTGGTACTTCAGTGTATTGCAGCCTTTGTCACCGCTCACAGCTCCTCTTCCCTCAGACACAGCATCTGTGGTGAGGTATGGCGGTTTATGTTCCATCTGTGAACAGCTAGTCTTGCAGAAAGAGGAGGACAACCCCCAAGGACTGTTCTTCCAGTGAGTTAAATTAAGTTTACTTCTCATGGGAAACAATAACAATGACTACAGCAACAACAAGTCCTAGTTGAAATTGCATGTTCTAAGAAGTGCTTGAAAGACTTCACCTTAAAAGGAGTATATGGACTTTTGGTTACAAGGAGTAATGGCCAACAATATTGAACTAGTTACTTCAAAATTTGACATCACTACTTTATAACAAAAGCACAGGTTATATGATTTTTAGAAAAGCAAAGGAACCTTTGAATATGTACTTTTCTCTGAAGCAGAATATAGAAATGGCCTACAGGTACATTTGAAAAATGCTAAGCATCACTAATCAATCACTAATCATGAAATAAGTATAAATCAAAACCACGATTTGTTATCAAACTTATCTATAAGGATTGGCATTACTGAGAAACAAAACAAAACTCAAAGACTATCAAGTGCTGTGAGAGGCAGAGAAAAGGGAACCCTTGTGCACTTTTGGCAGGAATATAAATTCTACCGAGAATTTAGCCACAGTGAAAAGCAGCCTGCAGTTCCTTTTCCTCAAAAAAAAAATGAGCTACTATACAATCGAGTAATTTCATTTGTGGGTGCATGTCCAGAGTCAATGAAAGAAACACCTCAGAGGTAATCACACCTCTTTATCACTGCAGTGTTATTCAGTGCAAGATAAGGACATAACCAATGGAAATGGATAAAAAGTTCACAATGTCATATTTTACACACACACAAATAGTTGCATGTTGTTTATTTGTATAAAAGAAAGAAGTTCTGCCATAGTTGGGAGCTTGAAAACATTGTGTTAAGAGAAATAAGCCAGACTCAGAAGTGTTGAATGATGTCATTTGTATGTGAAATCTACACAAGTTAAACTCATAGAAACAGAATAGTAGAACCATAGTAGCAGGAGCTGGGAGAGAATGAGAGAAATGGAGATATTTACTAAAAGATGCAAATTTTAGTTACAAGATGAATAATATCTGAAGATTGAAGGGACAGTGGCATGGGTAGTCATCAATGTGTTAATTAATTTGACTGCTGAAATTCATGCACAGTGTATATAACTTATCAAATCGTTATTCTATATACTTTGAATATCTACAATTTTTACGCATCAAATATTTTGAAAAAGAACTTGATACTGCATGTTCTCATTTCGTATTCCTATGACTAACTTGACTTCTGAATGAGTCAAGTTGTCAATATAAATGCTGAAAGAGCTTTACATTCTCATGGGCAAAACAACGGAAGGTGATATTTAATCAGGAATTCTAAAGAAGTACCTCTTATACTTCTTGTTGCCATAACCAAATAACCATGGCTTGGTAATTGGTGAAGAGCAGAGATTTATATCTTGCCTTTCTGGAGCTGGGGAAAGTACATCTGGTGAAGCTATTCCATAGGAAGAGACAAAAGATCAAGAGAGATGAAGAGAGAACTGAAACTGAGCTTGCCTTTGTAGTGACTATATTCTTGTGGCACTAAGTCCACATCCAAGATGAAGCCATTGATCCACTTTCTAGGTCAGGTCTTCATCATTTTATGACCCCTCTATACTGCTTCACTAGAGATTAAGCTTCTGACTTAACTTTCAAAACATACTGTGCTGGTTAGTTTTTTGTTACCCTGACACAAATGAGAGCAGCCTGGGAAAGGGGAGTTTTCTCCATCGACTTTACTTGTGGGGTATTTTCTTGATTGATGGTTGATGTTGGAGGGTACTAGACTGTTAAGAAAGGAGGGTGTGTGAGTTTGGGAGGGGGCAGGGAGGCCAATATGGAGGCAGAGGGAAGGAAGAGGGATAAATATTAGCAAGGAGGTTCAGAAAAAAAAAACACCTTAAGCAAACATTTTACATTTACCTAAAAGACATATAACACATATATGATATATTTAATATATATTAAATTAAGTCATGCTACTTAGGCTGACAGGGCTCCTCCAAAAGCCACCGGTCATCTAACAAAACCTCCAGCATCAGGTATTGGCCAGGGGAGTCCAAAAGACTTCTAAAACGAGAACTCTTATGTGCTATTGCTGATGCCCTTGGTTGCCTTCCAGAGGCTGAAGGTAAATCTATATTGCTGAAGAGAAAATGTACTTCACACATAAGATTTGGGAGATTTGACCAGAAAACCTCCTATCCAAGAACTAGCTTTTCCACTACAGAAGTGTTATGCAAGCTGCCAGAGCAATTAGTAGCCCAACTCGGCTATGATGCTTATGAACCACAACAATGCTCAGCTTTACACGATTCTCATATTTTGGTGGTAACCAATAGCGGTTTAATTGGATTTAAAGCCTGCTTAATGGGAGGGAAATTATGTCTGGTACTGGGAACCTAGCCAGCTACTTGGGGCTAGTGTGGTAACTGATCTTAGGGAAGAACCTACTATACAATACAACACTTGCACCCAAGGCTCCTAGAACATCATGGAAATGAGGGCAGAAAGACTGCAAGGGCTAGGAGACAGAGAATTCTACTGTGGAGATGTGTCTCTTACAAATGACAGGGAACTACTCCTATGATCTTATAACAATACGGCTGCTTAAACAAACCCTGAACAATAACAGCACTAATAGATGTGCTAGTGGATAAGGGGAAATGGAATCCCACACTCAGACAAAGAACTACAGGCAACTAAGGACTACCGAAAAAGCTAGAATTAGTTTTTCCTAGGGATGAGCCCCCAATTGGTTATCTCATATCAAATGGTCAACCCTGAAATCATACACGTGTAAGTGCACTAAATAGACTCAGCAGATTTAATTTATATATATGTATATATATATATAACAATAATAATCAAAGAAAAAGAAGGTATGCAAATGAAGGAGAATAAAGGTGAGGCACATGGAAGGTTTGAAGTGAGAGGACACAGGAGAGATTGGAGGAAGGAAAGTAAAGGGAGAAAATGTAACTATATTTTCATTTTTAAAAGTCATAGAAGGAAAAAGAAAGGAAGGAAGAGAGGAAGAAGTAAGGAATAAAGAAAAAGAAAAATCAGCAAGTCATTCTCTGTCTTTGTTTCTTTCTTACTGGAGCAAGCCAGCAAGCATCGTTCCTCCATGGCCTCTGCTTCAGTTCCTGCCTCCAGGTTCCTGCTTCTTCCCTGCCCCGCTACAACCTTGATGATGGACTATAAACTGTATGTTGAATCTCTTCCTCCACAAGGAGAGCAGGAGTTATAGTTACAGTTTTGATCAGAACTGTTTGGACAGAAAAACACAGCAAGAACAAATTTGTTCAGAGGCTGGGTAAGCGACAGTGGATACTTGGTATAGGTTCTCCTAGTCTGGCTGCTGGGCTCTCAGGGGCTCTATCTCATCCCAGTGCAGAGTGAGGAACTTGACAAGGGGGCCAGGAATCATCATATGTGGAACAGGTTCATGCTAAGACAAGAAAGTCCTGTTCAGAGAACGAAAAGAAGAAAGAGACAAATCAAAGTAAGTAGAGACGGGAATCTTTTCACTCTTAGTGACTGGCCACCATTCCTGATTTCCAGTTCTTTGTTTTTATCCCTGGTGTTGTTCAAGTGTACTTTTCAGTCTTGGGTCCAATGGATTATCTGTATATCTTTATGAAAATACTAGTATTTACTTACGAGACTTTGAAAAGTGGTATGATTAAAATCAGCATGTATCCTCATCCAAGAAGAGTCAAATTACCCAGTTATGAATACTGTCTCATATTGTAAATTCTACCAGCTTACACACTTTCCATGCTTTTAAGAAGCAGATGTGGACACTTACCATTCCTGCCCTCGTTTATGTTACTTCTGATCAGATTGTCTAATAGATTGGAAGCTTTATTTCTGAAATATGATCCCAAGTATGCTAGTTTAACAATTATCTTAAGCAAGGTTGAAGGGAGATACACCCTGCTATTCCATACTTGAGCCTCAATAAATAGTTGTATGTTGAGTCACTGTAACGTCTTTTCTAAGACCTTTATAAATGTGGCACAAACCTTAGTTCCTTATGGTAATCCCTTTGCCTTGGCTTCTAGGTAGGCATTAACTTGCTTCCTGCCACAAAATGGCCATGTTAGAATTAGTGCAATGTAGCTCTCAGCCATCTGAAAATGGCTATATTCCAAATCTCCTATCTCTTTTTGTAATTTAGCTTCTGTAGAGAAAACCTTAATTGTCTAGCCCAGACATATTTAGTATTGAGCAAAGATTCATCTTACTGGATATGTGAGGTTCTCCTTAATTATAGCTTAGATTACAATGGCTCCTGTAAATTAAGTGCTCCAAAATCACCACTGTAAGAAGTCATTCACTTTGATAATCAGGATGAAAGCCAAAGTAGATTGGGTATAGCTTTCACCAATAAAACCTATGGATTAAAAAAAAAAACACTAGTAGTATTGCCTGATGCACTCATCTTTTGGAAGAACACAGGCTCTGGTTATTGTGATTTGAAATTGCGATTGTGTGTTCTGCTTTCAGTTTTAGGATCTGGTGTTGGCAGATGATTAGTGGTACATCCTCGGGGCAGCACCTGCATAGCTATTACACATGATTTAGGCAGCAATACTGCTTCCTTACGTCAGCGCTTATATGCTGTTACTTGTCTGCTTTTGACAAAAGAGATAAATAAGCCTATACTTGAATATTTGAAGTGACTCGTGTATAGCAATGTGAATGTAGTTAACACAAATACCTACTGAATTTGAAAATCTTAACACAGTCAGTCTCATTTTATTTGTGCTTATGGCAGTTAAAAAGTTTAGAAAAGCCAGGCATGGTTAGTGCACTCCTGTGATTTGGGCACTTCGGAGGCAGAAACAGGAAAATCGGGAGTCTGATGTAAGCCATGTCTACACAGTGAGTTACAGACCAGCAAGAACTATGTGGTGAGACCCTGTCTCAAAAAAGAAAAACAAACAAAAAACACAACCAAACAAAATAAACAACATGAGAGGGAGCAGAGAGAACAAGGAAAAAACGGCTGTGATTTGATTCTTATCCATATTTTCTTGGAATCACAGGTGATTCTCATGTGGGAAAAGGGTCCTCTTTGACTTTAAACTTACAGAAAAGGTGTTGTTTTCAGTTAAGCTCTACTATCCACCCTAAAAAATCAGGTTCTCAGATGTTCTGCTTTCCTCATGTTTTATATCCTCCCATGAGCATTGAATGAACATTTTTCATGGACCAGACCACAGGAGGTGATGTCTGAATACACCCTGAGTCGGAGCTGTCTGGATACAGAGAGGAGAGCAGGGGATACTGAGAGAGAGAACCCTCCCTGAGGCGAGAAGCCACTGCAGAGCGTGGCACAGGAAGGCATGTGCAACTTTCTGTCTTTGTTCAGTAGTAATTGTGTGTGAAGTGGGTGGAGAGAGGTTAAGGAAGGTTTAGTGGCATAAAATAAAGCCAGGGAAATGCACTCATATTCTTATGCACCATACACAACAGATTGGATTTTATCCTGAAGCTTCTCTATGATGTTTGCTTAAGAACTCCAGGAAGGCTCCTGTCTTGTTCCTTGTTTTCTCCCTCTCCTGATGTCCATCCTGTTTGCCTTTCTGAATAAGGATTGAGTATCTTACCCAGGGTCCTCCTTCTTGCTTAGCTTCTTTAGGTGTACAAATTTTAGTATGTTTATCCTATATAATATGTCTAATACCTACTTACAAGTGAGTATATACCATGTGTATCTTTCTGCTTCTGGGATACCTCGCTCAAGATCATCTTTTCTAGATCCTACCATTTGCCTGCAGATTTCATGATTTCTTTGTTTTTAATTGCTGAGTGGTATTCCATTGTGTAAATGTACCACAATTCTGTATCCATTCCTCAACTGAGGGACATCTGGTTTTTTTCCAGATTCTGGCTATTATGAATAAAGCTGCTATGAACATGGTTGAGCAAATGTCCTTGCTGTATACTTGAACATATTTTGGATATATGCCTAGGAGTGGTATAGCTGGATCTTGAGGTAGCACTATTCCTATTTGTATGAGAAAGGGCCAGATTGATTTCCAAAGTGGTTGTACAAATTTACATTCCCAACAGCAATGGAGGAGGGTTCCCCTTTCTCCACATACTTCTCCAGCATGTGCTGTCACTTGAGTTTTTTATCTTAGCCATTCTGATGGGTGTAAGGTGAAATCTACCGGGTCATTTTGGTTTGCATTTTCCTGATGACTAATGTTGAACGTTTCTTTAAGTGTTTCTCTGCTATTTGATATTCCTCTGCAAATTCTCTGTTTAGCTCTGAAACCCATTTTTAAATTGGATTACTTGATTTGTTGCTTTTCAGTTTCATGAGGTCCAATTTATTGATTGTTGATCTAAGAGCCTATGCTGTTGGTGTTTGTTCAGGAAGTTGTCTCCTGTGCCAATGAGTTCAAGGCTCTTCCGCACTTTACCACAGAGGGCCTCTGAAAGACTCTACCCAGCAGGGCATTAAAGCAGATGCTGAGACTTACAGCCAAACTTTAGGCAGAGTGCAGGAAATCTTATGAAAGAAGGGGGAGATAGAAAGACCTGGAGGGGACAGGAGCTTCACAAGGAAAGCAACAGAACCAAAAAACCTGGGCAAAGGGGTCTTTTCTGAGGCTGATACTCCAATCAAAGACCATACATGGATGGAGATAACATAGAACCCCTGCACAGATGTAGCCCATGGCAGCTCAGTCTCCACATGGGTTCCCTAGTAAGGGGAAGGGGGGCTGTCTCTGACATGAACTCAGGGGCTGGCTCTTTGATCACCTCCCTCTGAGGGGACGGGGCACAACCTTACCAGGCTACAGAGGAAGACAATGAAGCCAGTTCTGATGAGACCTGACAGGCTAGGGTCAGATGGAAGGGGAAGAGGACCTCCCCTATCAGTGGGCTGGGGAAGGGGCATGGGAGAACAGGGGGGGAGAGAGGACTTGGGAGAGGACAAGGGAGGGGGCTTCAGCTGGAATACAAAGTGAAGAAATTATAATACATAAAAAATTAAGAAAAAAAAAAGAACTCCAGGAAGGAATTTAAGCAAGGGATGGCATGGGGCCTACAGTTTAGAACAATTACTTTGGCTCTGCTGTAGGGATAAATGAAAATTGAGAATATTTGGTGACTTTGTAGTAAACAGGTAGAAAGTGGCAAAGGTCTAAACTAGAGCTGAGAGGTGGAAGAAGAGGATGTGGTGTGAGCCAAATGGCCAGAGAAATGGATGGGGCAAGGATACTGTGAATGATGCATCAATGATTTCCAATAATACGAAGGTTTACATATGGGAAGATAAATGTTCTGACATTTATAACTTATTTTGAAATAGAGTAACAGAAAACTTAGTAGATCAACATATGATAAAGCTCAAATATAACTAAATATAGCTCAAATGATGGTTGGGGAGCCATGCTGGTGGTAAGTGGGTTATTCACTGCACAGCTCTCTCAGTTGTTCTGTAAAACTGGCAATTTCTAGTCTATGGTCATACCACCCTGAAGACACCCAATCTCACCGCATTTAGAATTTTCAGAATAAAACACAGAGGCAAAATGTTGCTTCGAATTTCCTTCATGTGTTGTAGGGACATTTTAGTAGTCATTATTACATTAAAAAGTGATAATTCACCTTTTAAAGAATATACCCAATACTTTAAAACTAAATAAGCCAGGCATGGTGGCATATGCCTTTAATCTCCTAGTATTCTGGAGATAGAGGGAGGCAGATCTCAGAGATCAAGGTAGTCTGGTCTACAAATCAAGTTCCAGGACAGCCATGGCCACACAGAGAAATCTTGTATCAAAAAACAAACAAAACAAAACAAAAACCAACCAACCAAACACGCATACATACACAGACACACACACAAATCGTGTTGAGCTGACTGGGTATGTGACACAGAATTTCCACTTTGTGGCTATATTAATAAACCGATAAATAAGGTCACAATAAAGGCACCTACATGGACACTCTGGACCCAAAGACACATCGACCCACCCAGCTAAGCATTCTAAGCACAGAGAGTGAAAGGGAAAGGCTTTATGTGGGGTCACATGATCCATAAAAACTCTTCTAGCTGTTTTCCTTTCCTTTTGCTATCGGGGAGTTTATGCATGATTCAGTGTGTACATTTGTGTGCCCGTGTTTTTGTCCTCAACCACTCTCCACCTTGTTTACCGAGGCAGTGTCTCTGGCTGAGCCTGGAGCTCGTCATTTCCATGTAGTCTAGCCAGCCAGCTTGACCTGTGGACTCTGTCTCTGCCCCACATGAGCTTCAGTTACAGAGGGTTGTGAGCCTATAAGGCTATTATGGGGTTCCTGAATCTGAACTTTGGTTCCTCTATTTGCACAGAGCAAGCGCTTTCTACCCAGAGCCTTCTCTGAGCCCCAGCCCTTTGTTTTCATATTCTCTACTAAATCATTGTAGTCTGAAACCTTGCAGGCTTTGTGCAGCTCTTCCCATTTGTAGACATGTTGTAATTAAGTAGCACTTCCCTTTGAAGCTGGGCTTTCAGCCTCAGCTCCTTATTTTTGAATTTCATTAACTCTGTATGGTTTTTTATCTTCAGTGAACAAGCTCCTTTTTCTTAACTCTGAACTGAAAATACAACCCTTGCTTCCCCCTCCCACCACGCCCCGAGTCATTGAGTGTGCTGTTTGCTTCTGTGGTTGGAAACCAAGGCCTGGCTTATTGTTTTTTGTCAAAGAAGACTGCAAAGGGAGTATTCAGCCAGGAACAAAATGCTTTCTTATTGGCAATCTGCTAGCCTTGATGGGTTTTGTGAAAACTGTCCCAGGCTTGGGAAACTTACTTTGAGAAAAACAGACTCAGACCAGCTAGAGCCACTCTTGATACACATGTATGGAGGACAACATGGGCTGATTCTGAACCCTTAGTGTTTGTCTCTGAATTTATGTTTAGGTGTGGAGAAAGCATAAAATGCATGGCCTACAAACCTTCATGCAGTTAGTCTCTTGTTAAGAAACAAGACAGTCCTTTACTATGTTAAATATGTTCTTCTGTCTTATTCTAAATATCACTTCTTTCCTATTGAAATATGGAGATAAATGAATGAATTGTGTTATAAATGCAGAAAAGAGAGACATGAGAAAGTTTTTCATTTTTATGGAAGAAAATGATAAATAATGAATTGTATCTACCCCTCATTTCATATGTTGAAGGACCAGCCCCAAATATGGTATTTGGAGATTCCATTTGAAGGATGTACTTAAGGCTTAATGAGGTGATTTGGATAGTATTAGTGCCCTTTAAAAACAACACAAGATTGTTCTTCTCACTTCACACACATACATATGAATACACACATCCACATCCCTACACACATATCCACATACACATGTGAATGAATACCCACACACAAACACACACACACAGACCAAGGAAAGCCACAGGGAATACAAACTAAGAAAATGCTGCTAGCTTTTGAGCACCCCCATCAGAAAACAAGGACCTGCTGCCTGCATCTTGGGCTTCAGTCTTGAACAATGTGACATAGCGCATTTCTGTTCCATGAGTCAAGAGTGTCCATAGTGTAGGGCAGTAGCCAGGGTTGACTGAGGCAGAAAAGAATGCCTCTCATCACTGACACTGTGGATCTAGGCTCCGTTTATTCTATCACCCCAACCTCCTGGAGTTGTGTAAATGTCAGAGGACTCCACTGTCCTCCATTTAGAACAAAGGCGGTCATACAAGCTGGCTCCTAAGGTCTCTTCCAGTTGTGATGCCTTTGACTGTCTTGCACAGAGGAAGTGCTCTGAGAGATCTGACTTAGTGGAGAAGGACACTCAGGCCTTGGGTGATCGTAGTTTGTGATTCTCAGGGAATGTCCGGAGCTGTAGTCTGCTTTATTTCTCATGTGACACTGATGTACGAGTTTTCAGTTTTCAAACATGAACAGTAACAGTGTACTTTTTAGCCTGGAAAACACTGATTTTTTTTCAGAATTAAGATGATGATTTTACTTCACTGTGGTAACTTACCATCAGAGTGTCATGAGATTTTTGTTTCATTTGTTTTGTTTTTGTGTACATTACTTGTTATTATATCTCAGTATTTTTCAAAGCGCTTATTTATAGGCAATGTCAACCTGCATACATAGATGTTTTTATAATCTCTGGATTCCAAAGCATTGTCTGCATATGGTAAGTACATAATCATGAGTTTACAATGAAAAGTTTCTCAGTTATTCTTCTCTCCCAATTTTATTTCCCAAGGCAACATTCTTCAATTGTTAATTTCTTTGAAGATTACCTCCATAACTTTAGATAATGATTTTATCTAAATAGGGTTCTGTATGTAAGGGCTAAATAAGGTTCTGTTACTGGCAGGTTATACCAAATACTTTCTATTAAAAAGTGAGCTTGATGTTACAAACACTATCATTTATCTATAGTGAGTGTTCAGGTTTGATAATAACACATTTTAAGTTTTCACACACTTTTTTT
>CM053751.1:3884368-3975770 GCA_028658305.1 Pachyuromys duprasi
CTGGGCCTGATACTATGGGTCCCAATCTGGGGTGTTGGCTGGGTGTGCCTAGGGGTGTGGGTCTGACCGGTGTAGCCCGCATTATCTGGGTGAAACTCAGTCCGTCCATGGTACCGTGTGCCCCAGCCCAAGATGGCGGCTTAGGCGCCCAGCCCAGCTGTGCGCAGCCTGTCTCCCTCTGGAGTTTTTCCTGGGAATATCTGGGTGTCCCTTGGACTTTTCCACTTGATTTCCCCACTGTAGGAATTCTGCTCACCTGGCAGTCGCAAACACTGGTGTTTTAGGTCCCAGATTTCAGTCTCCCGGTTGCTGTGCCTACATTATTGTCCTGCTCTTCAGACACAGTGTCCTCCTGGGGCAGCCATCTTGGATCCTCGGTTCCTTCACACACTTTTATAATTTAAAACAGCAACATCAAGCACTGATCTTTTAAGCATACTTTCTTGGTTTACTGCTTCATAAATGGTGAAGAGCAGTTGATGCCTGCTCTTCTCCCCCTTTCCACTTCTCTGACCTCTTTACGGCAGCCACACTTTCTTTTTATATTGTCAGGGCCAACGTTTACATCTTCTGCAGCCACGATGTCTTTATGCTTCTCCAGGATTTGACTCTGGTGTAGAAGCACAGTGAAAAATGTCTTATATCTTATTTTCAAAGAAGTTTGGAGACCCCAGATATTCTGTATAAATAGATTTTCTATAATAATGAAAACTGGAAGTTTCCCTTTTGGGCAATTTTGGATTTAAAAAATGACATCTGTTTGAATGGTGATGAAGGTATATATGTGGCTATTTCGTACAATGCTTTCAAAAATGGCCATGCTGGGGCTGGAGAGATGGCTCAGGAGTTACAAGCATGTGTAGATCTTGCAGAGGACCCAGGTTCAGTTTTCAGCACCTACGTGGTGGTTCGCAACTGTCTGTAACCCCAGTTCCAGGGAATCCGATGCCTCTTCTGACCTTTGTGGGCTCCTGCACATACATGATACATATACATAAACTCAGATGCACACATATAAAATAAAATAAAAAATAAAATTTAAAACTGACCTATCAGAAATAAAATACCCAGTGGAAGCACTGTGAGTATCATTTAAATCATTTTTTAAGAAATGCACTAACTTACTATATCTGAATTCTGGTTTGCTTTAAAAATTCTAAATTTATATCCTATTAAATGCATTGCTTATAACTGCCTTATATATTAAATCCAGAAAAACGATGCCTTGACTATGCCTCTGCCGTGTCATGCTGAAAATTATCTTCCTAGATTCATATAGAATTTTCTTTTGCACCTGTTAAAAGTGGAAAAACGGTAGCAGCTTGGGATGAAGGGAAGCCCTTACCCTAATAGTCTCTCATGTTCTGAGTTTACAGCTCGTAGGAGGTTTCTGTCAGCTTTGGGTAAATCATGGCTGTATTTTTCATTATGTTAAAGAGTTCTGCTACTTTTGATTTTGTGGTCAGTTTTTCTGTGTGGTTCCTAGGGAGTTAGTTCCCACCCCTTTGAAATAAGAATATGCTCTGTATCTTCCTTGCCTATTTACATTTCATATCCTGAGGACATAAATCCCAGCACTCAGCTTAGCTCACACAGTTTGTGTAGCTTCACTTCCCCAAAGGTAGCTTTATCACTTGTGAGGTAAGATAGATAATAGAATAGGGTTCTATAAGATGGCTAACCCTGTCCCCGAGGCAGCACTGATGGACCCTTCAGTGGCTTCCTGCTTGTGAACTTTGTCACAGCTTTGGTAACTGTACCAGGATTTGATCTTCGTAGAGGTCTCAGGAACCAGGAAATGAGAGGGTCTTCACACTTGCCACAGTGTCTGAAGGTTTTTATTTTACAATCGATTTCAGTGGAATTTCACTTTAAAAAGCCAAAGTCCAGATTTAACCACATTACTCATTATGAAAAAGAAAGGAGTGGACGTTACTAGTTTTATAGTCCTCACTAGATTAGGAACTGGGGATCACCGGCTACGCTCCCATTTCTTTATGTCAGTTAGGGTGTACTCTAGGATGCTTATGGTACATGAGATAGCCAACGCTCTTTACATACAATTTATCTACTTCTCAAAACAATCCCACAGGCAGGCGGTCTTCAGTCCTGTTTACATGTATGGGGAACTATAAGATGGAAGGACTTAAGTTTCTCACCCAAAGGCAGACACAAGTTAAATAATGAAGTTGAGGTTGACCTCTGTATCCAAATTCATCCAGAATGTGCTATAAATTGCACTCACCAGCATGTGTTCTTGTGAAGTGGCGTGTTTTTTTCCCACCAGGGAGAGTTTCTTGCATTTGTTTCCCTGGCTTGATAACACATTTTATTTTAGTGCTGGCTGATACTGCACTGTCTGCATGCAGGATAGCTTGTTTTTTATTCAGCTCCTGAAGACATCTTGATTGCTTCAAGTTTTGGCAATTATGAATAAAGCTCCCATGGGCACGTGTGCAAGGATTTGCATGGTCTTACATTTTCAGCTCATTTATGTAAATAACAAGGAGTGGAATAGCTGGAGTGTGAGGTGTATCACTTCATTTTCTGTGCTGGGATAAAACACCATGGCCAGAATCAGCTTATAGAATAAAAACTTTATTTGTACTGTGGTTCCTGACCAATGAGAATCCACCATGATGGTGAGGCGTTGTCAGCAAGGGGCAGGCATGGTGGCAGGTACAGGAAACTGAGAGATCACATCTCCACCCATGTGCAGAGAGCAGAGGGAGCAAACTGGATGTGGGCCAAGCTTATCAGCTCTCAAACTTTGTCCCCATTAACTTATTTCCTCCATCAAGGTTGTTATTACCTCCCCAAATGGCATTGCCAAGAGAGTCTATGGGGGACGCTCTTATTCAGACTACCTCATATGGTAACAATGTGTTTAACTTTGAAATAAACCAATAAATTGGTGGTAGAATTTTACATTTCCAATGCAATGGGTAAGGATCCCAGTTATTTCACATCCTCCCCAGCATTTGGAATGGGAGTGTTTTGGACAGTTTTGACTAGTATGCATTCATTCTTTATCTGTGTTTTAATTTGCAATTCCTGACCTACTCACGATGCTGAACATTACTTCACATGCTTATTTGTCATGTTCTCTATTCTTTGTCTGTTCAGGCCCCTGGGATAGTCTTGGAATAGTCTTAAATTAAGTTGTTTGTTTCTTATTGATGAGTTTCTTTCTCTTTTTGGTATATTTTGGACAAAATTTCCTTACCAGGTGTGTCTTTTGAAAACAAAACAAAACAAAAAACTCTTCTCTTCCCAGTGTGAAGTTTGCTTATCTTTAAATTTTCTGTAACAAAAGTTTTTAATTTTGGTCAAGTCCAGCATAATAATTGTTTATTCATTGATCACGACTTTGTTGGTGAACCTAGACAGCCACTAGGGTATGGTCTGAACCGAGTAATACATTTTATTACTTGCAACGTCCCTTAGTCCCCACCCTTCACAGACATCTTGATACAGCAAAGAATGTCTTAGGTTTCTGCTGCAGTGACAAATGTTGTGACCAGAAACACTTGAAGAAGTGAAGAGAGGAGCACAGGACAGGAACCTGGAGGCAGGGACTAAAAAAGTGATCATGGAGGAGGGGTGCCAGTATCTTGCTCCTCTTGGCTTCTCAGTTATCTTTCTTCTATATCACAAGACCACATGCCCAGAGATGGCAATGCCCACAGTGGGTTGGGTCTTTTCACATAAATCCTCAGTCATCAGTCACCAATCAAGGGAATGCCCTATACACTTGCCTACAGGTAAACCTGGTGGAGGAAGTTTCTCAATTGAACTGTCCTCTTCTCATATAACACTGGCTTGTGTCAAGTTGACAAACAAACAAACAAAAGCAAAAAAGAAAATTAACCCGCACACAAGATAGTCTACACAATTTCCCCATGTTATATTCTAAGAATGTTACACTTTTATGACTCATATGTAGGTGAATAATCCATTTTGAGTTAAGTTTTTTGAAGGTCAGATGGTCTAGGTCTAGACCTATTAGTTTAGTGAGGGTTACATTCTTGATTTTACTGATCTTACAAGGTATTTGGTGCTTGATCATGTTATTTGGGGAGGGGGTGCTCATCAGTTTATACTTTCATTATTTATCTGATTTGCTTACTTTGGATTTAATTTGTTCTTTTTTTGGTTTCATTAATTAGAAACCCGGATTATTGATTTTAGATCTTTCTTCTATCACATTTCCTGCACTTAGCCAATGTTGATAAATTGAGTTTTCAATTTCATTTTAGTTCAAAATGCTTTATTTATTTTTTTTTTGAGATTTCTTTTTGTCCATGTATTCTTTAGTGTGCTCATTACAAAGGGGCCAAGAAATACGCTTTCTAAGTATTTTGGAATCGTCAGACATGTTACTTTATGATGAATATTCTAAAGGTATTAATAGAAAAAGTCACAACATACAAGCACAGTTGGGTAATTTCAAGATTCTGTCAAATTCCTGGTCTGATAATTGTAATAGTCTTATCGTATATTACTATACTGTGATTCTTATTTAGTTCCAAACTGTGGTTTTAATATTTGTTTAGTTTTGTTGCATTTTTCTTTTGGTGTGTATTATAATTTTCTGTTGGAAGATAGGCATGATGTGTTGGTAAAAGTGGCTGGGATAGGTAAACAGACGTGTAATAGTATGGCACAGGGTGTGAGGCGGAGGGAATACTCTAGTCTTAGGACTGGACTCAGTCTGGGTGAACCTTTGGCCTCAGTGTTAGGTCCCTACCTGCTGCAGGGCATGGCTGACACACCCAGATTCCTCTCTCCTTGAGGCCCTTCTCTATATAATGGAGACATTTTGGTACCTCAAAGCCCTTGCCTTTTCTTCTCTCTCCCTTCCCCTTCCCCCCTGCCTTCCTCTCACCCCCTCACTCCTCTGCTCTCCTCTCTTTTTCTGTCTCTCCTCCTATTCTCCCCTTTCTCTTTCTGCATGCTTCTCCCTTCTCTCTCCTTCCCGCACTGCTTCCAACAAATCTGCATTTATATATTATAGCTTTATCTGACCTTTAGCTCATTCCACTAATCAATCACTCAGAATTCAGCAGAGCTTCCCCATTGTACCTTCTATATCAGGTGGGACAGGAAGCCTATGGGAAGACTTGTTAAGTACAGCAAAGTGCCCAAGCTTTATTTCAAGGTAGTTCTGTTTGCCTTCCTCCTGTTATAATGCCACTGAGAAGCTGGTTAGGGGGCTGGCATTACACTTGTAAGCATGTAAGGCAACCAAGGGCTTGCCTACCTTGAGTTTCTACCCCTCAGGGTGGCCTGTGATAAACCTCCAGTAATGTCAGTTACAGCTCGCTTTTTCCACCCAGCTCTAGTTTCCACAGGGGTTTCCTTTTGAGGGTTTCTGTTCTGGCAAGCTGTACTTCTTTGTGTGTGCCTGTGTGCCTTTCTGATCACGAAGACAATTGTTTGTCCTGTGACATCACTTCTCTGACAGATATGAGAAGGGCTGTTTTTCATTCTGATGTCTTACCCAGAAATATGAAATGTGTGCGACTCTTAACTTAAGTTTCCCACCAGCTGCTGAATTGAATTCTGTGTGGTGACATAGTTTAGATGTATGAATTAAAGGATCATGGTTATTGTTTTATTGAAGAGTTCAATTCTAGTGTGCAGGAAAAGTGGAGTAAAGTGGGAAAAGGAGAACTAATGTCAATATTAGTTACAAACACAACCATTGCTTAAGTTATTACTCTATTTTGATAAGTCCTTGAAAAGGCTATAAAACCAATTATTACTGTTAGTCAAGTCTGAGACATGGTATGGGAAACAGGCTTTATCTACTGACCCAGTCGCCTCATCAAAAGTTCACTCTGAGTTATTTCCCTGCACATCTGGATCAGATATGGTTCAGTGGAAAGTAGGGCCTACAGGTTTGGGTGTGGATACCTCATTTTAATGGTCAGTGATCTCAGGAGGCAAGAGTGAGGGGTTTGAGAAAGAGGAAGAAGAAAAAAAAAACTTAGGTCAAGAACAGTGAAATGCATAACTGAGGTCCCTGAAGTAAATGAAGGCATGTGAGAGTTAAGTAGAAGGTCTCTCAGAACTGACAATTCAATGCATGGGAGGCTGGGGGAGGGGGACAAGTTCATCAAATGCTCCATTCCATAACAATTGTTAATTGCTCCTGGTGACCAATAATTTCTTACAGGTTCACTCACATAGACATCTGGGATTTCGCAGAAGGTTCTTGATTAGAGAGATCTTACATGCCAGAGTGATACCGAGCTTTCACGCTTTCACGTAATTGTTCAGTAAGAGGAAGCCTGAGTGAATGTGACATGGATTATCGGATGCCTTGGGGAACAGGGACATCAGGAGAAACGACAGAATGTCATTTCTTTTGTGGGTGGCATGAGATTGTATCTACAACGACACTCACATGCTGACAAGGTGATTCCCATTGTTTGTATAATCAAAGGCCTGCTGTAATATTTGTTCAGGACATTTCACACCCTGAAGAGAGCCTTGCCTATGTGGAGTGAATTGGAGCCATGAAGACTTCCTGGTCATAGTTCAGTCCCGGACAACAGAGAGGTAAGACATAATTGCACACTTAGAAGGTGTTGATGTGCTTGGTTAGATGGTTCTCTAGAAAGGATTTTCTGAAAGCTGCCCCCCATACTTGTAGAAGAACATTTGGAATTTTTTATAAGTGAGTCCACAAGTGAAGTGAATTGGAAAAAAGTGTTTGGCTTCAAATTCTTCTCCTCCTGGTATGTACACTCACTGAGGGTGGAGTCTAGTTCTCCACCCTCTTAAATATGGACTAGCAGATAACTTTTTATATGTCTTTAGATAACAAGTCAGCAGAAATGACATTTTTCAAATTCTGAAACTTGAACCTCATCAGGTCTTGCAAATTCTGTTTTCATATTCAGCAGTGAGTCAATCATGGAAGCCCAGTGGTCTAAGCTATTGTCAGATGAGAGTCCTTGTAGACAGTGAATGAATTACTTTAGCTAGCTAACAACCGGTACTCATACCAGACATGTGCTTAAGGCCAGTGTTGATATTTCAGTCTTCTTGCTCCCAACAGCCACTGTAATCACACAAACAAGACCAGGCAGAACTAGAGAGTGCTACAGCCAGGCCACTAGATCGATCACGAGGAATACAGAATCGTTTTTCCAAGACACACAATTCCGGGTTGTTTGTTATGTAGAAAAATATGCTATAACACAGATAACATCCTAATACTCATTGGACAAGACCATGCCTCAACTAAATAGACACTAAGTTAAATAATGTATTTATGCATTCTGGAGAGTTCTGCATTCATCTGAGGAAGAAGCTATAACTGTGGAGTTGCTTTTCCATGCCCAAGTGTAATCTTATGAAAATTATGCTCAGTGAAATAAAAAGGGAATAGTAATTTAAGTAACTTGTGAAACTACAAAAGATGGTATATAATCATAAGCTATTAGCTTATAGGGAAAGAGTATCAGTTTAGTGACTGTCAAATTTGACCATGTAGATGGTATAAGTTTGTAATGTGCTCTGACTATAACTGATTTTGTGGATTATTGCAGTTACTAAAATTTTCTGAAGGGATTTATGGGGTTGAAATATTTTCAACACTGACATATGCTGGTGATAATATGAAGTGTTCATAGAATGGTAATAATAGGAAAGAGGAAAGGCCTAGGAAAAGACTCCTTATCTTTATGGTTTTGAGTGTGCCCTATGCAATCAGAGATATCAGATTTCTTCCTGATGATAGGGCACATCTTGGCTTTCTGTTCTTTTAATTTGTATCAGCATAAACTTGAATTTTATTATAAAACACAATAAAGAGTGAAGGTGAATTTTTATAAGATTGCTAATTAAAAGAATTTATTTCTGTGGTTTCCCCAAATGAAAAGTGATTATCTAGATCACACACAAAAGAGAGAGAAGGGTAGCAGCTACCGAGACTATGTGGAAGGGACACGTACATTTCCACTTTTGGTTTCTCGTGGGAGAAAAGCTTATAGACTCACCTAAATGCAGCAGCAAAGATGCAGAAGGTGAAGGAGTCAACAGAAGAGAATGCCATACAATTCAAAGCTCCTCATGTGACTGTTTGGGGACAAGGTACTCAACTCCATGCTCTTCTTCCCCAGTGCCCTAGAGTGGAAGAAAGGCCTACAGAAACCCATAGAAATGAGTCAGCAAAACCCAAAAGAGCTAGTGTTACATTTGTTAGTAAAAAGGTGTTTGAATTACAAGTTATTTCAAAGAATATAGTTTTTAAAAACACAAATAAAATTTTGAACTCTAAACCATTTCTATCATGTTTTCTAAAAATGAACTTATTTTTAGGGATATAAAATATATAACAATAAAGACAATTAGTGTGTACGGTGAAGGAATTGTTTTATTTGATTGCCCTTAAAAACTACTCCTGTTGTATATACAAACAAAAAGCAGAACAGAACCACTCTGAATCTGCACTAAATAGTGCACCGGCTGCTGGAGTTGAGCTCCTGAGAGTTAATTGCCTGCACATGTGTTAGTTCATTTGCTGACAGCCTGGTGTCTTTAAAGGATAGCTTTGTGTTTTTGCTTCTCACCATCTAGAAGTGTTTGCAGTGCTGTGCACAGGTAGTGGTTCTTCAAATTATCACCACTGAGTTGGCTGTTGCACTTGTTTTTTTCAAGTCAGAAAACAAGCAAGAGCTTCTTTCCAAACTAGCAGGTCTGCTCCATTGAGCATGGACGTTGGTCACACTGGAAAATGCTGTATGTGGTTCCAGGTGACTTCAGGGCACTTAGATGTATTTGAAAATTCCTGTTTAATTAAAAAAAAAAACAGGAAAACTGTCCTTACCTATTTAGCAAATATGTGGTAACTTGAAACTGTGAATCTAGGATATCAATAAAATAGCTGGTTTCTCATAGCAAGTGCCGTGGATGAGAAATGAACAGATGCATGGCCATAGCAGAGAACGTACACTGTAGAAATGACACATAGTACCTACAAAAGACAGGAGTTAGAGAAATTTGGAAGTCAGACCAGGAAGGGAATTGCAAGCATTCTGCCAAAGTGGTATTCAGATTATGTTTTGAAGTAAGGAGGAAGAATTATTCAAGAAAAGAGAGTGGACCAATGCTGGTATACCGTGCATGTTAAGGAATTTGGACTTTGCTCAGATATTGGATGGTTTCTTATAGCACCATAAAAGGATTCTAAGCAAGATTCTTCATTAAGTTCTCTTTTACAATGAGAACTCAGGTAACTGTGTGGAGGATGAATTAGGAGGCCAAGTCTAGAAAAAAATAGTTAAAGCAACTTAAATGATAAAGATGAATCATACCATGCAAGTATGTGTGTGTATCAAGTTTATTAAGAAGAAAAAGAGTCCATCTTCCAAACTGTTGAGTTTAGAAATTAAAGGAGTCAATGATAATCTTAGTGTTTCTGCTTGAGTCGCTGTATGAATCTATCAAAGTAGATAATGATGAACAAGATATAAGATAGAGGAGTTGATCCTTAGCAGCCCAAGGACAATTGAATCTTTAGATTTTTTAAGTTTGAGAGACCAGTAGAAATTACATGTAATAGCTGAGTATATGGGTTTGGAGATTAGGATCATGGAAATCGCAAATAAGTGTTTCGAATTATCTTTTTATTAATTGAATTTATTTTTCGACAATATCATACATGAATATAATGCACTGTGATTATTCTCACCCTATCCTCTTAGCTTTCTCCAACCCTATGAATCCCCCCTCCTCCACATAAGTCCTGTTCCCATGTTTGTTTATGTCTTTTTGTTTTATTTTGTGGCTCATGGAGGTTGACAACGACCTTCTGTATGATTGGGTGGATAGTGCAGAACTAAGAACAAGTACAAACTGTGAGCTCACCAATGGGTTTATAATTGAAGACTGTGACTTCTTGTCCCACAGCATCTGTAATGACCAATAGTTCCCTCTCTGAACTATGTGAATTTCCCTTTTAAAACCCATGTTGGATTAGAGCCAACCCTAATGGTATTATTTTACTTTAATTGTCTCTTGAAAGCCCTGTGTCCTACCACAGCACATTCTCATGTAGTGGAGGTTAGGACTTCATCATATGAATTTGGGGACGGTGTTATTTAATATACAAAGTCACAAAAATCACTGCATAAAAACTCCCATGTCAATTTGTGTAAAAGAGCAACCCATGGTTTTTCTTCATGTTCTAATTAGACACACACACATCTTAACCTGGGTGTATTTGACTCTTAATAAAATTGTGTAAGTGCATCTGACCAACTCTATTTCCCCAGTTCACCAGTGCCCTAATTAGTTGTTTCTCTAATACCGTGGGGCAACTGTATTATCTGAGTATTTTGTCTACAAGCCCTTGAACATTCTCACCACTTAGAGCTAGAGGCCACATTTCAATCTCTTCAGACTCTGACTGGGTACGGCGAGTCAAGGCTGTCCTAGATTCCAGCATTAAAAGATGAGTAGCCAACCCTTCATGCATTGTGGAATACTGCCGGATTGTCATGTCAAAGTCTACTTCCCAGAAATATCTTCTCTGGAGAACACATGCAGGTCAATGGCTGTGCATCTCAGGCCATTTGGGACCTTGCCCCTACCCACAGAATGCTGCAAATGCAAAAGGTGGGAAATTGCATCTGCAGAAATGTTTACTAGATTCATCTTCTTGAAAATGAATGACCAGTAATTTCTATACATTACACTGCCTAATTTGCATCTGTCTCCAGGATGGAAATCCTCTGTGTATAGCTACAAATCTCATTTTGGTTATTATGATTGTCAAAAAAATATTTGTGTCTGAATGTAAAACCAAAGATTCGCTTGTATTTGCGCTTCGTTTTTTGTTGTTGTTGTTTTTGTTTTTCCAGAATTAGAGAAAGAGAAGCCATCCAGTAGCAATTAGAACACGCAAAGTCTCCGTCAAATCAGAGGAGTCACCAAGCAACAAGTTGAGACCAGTGTTTTGTTTTGTTTTTTTTGGAAAGTCTATATATCTGAAGGCCAATATTTACTCTTGAATCTTTAACTTTAAGATAAAGATCTCAATGGAATATCATGATAACACAGCTTTTTTTTGGGGGGGGGTATAGGATTTACTTTGATATCAACCCTCTGAAGAAAATGGCGAGAATGGAAATGATGTTTTTTTACAACCTTCCTTCTGTTTTTATAATGGTGGTTCATACATGTGCAGTGTGGCCTTGATGGTTGACCCATATATGGTTTTCATCCCTGTGGTTCATGTCTGTACCTTCCCTCGCACCATGCTGAAGATCACACTGATGCCCCCCAGGCTGCAAGCACACTTTGCGTGCCTTGCTTCCCTTTTCATGATGCTGAGAGATGAATAAGCGCTAGGCATGTTTTGCTATGGATTTTGTGAATGGGAAAGAGAATATAGGAATGTATGAATACGAATTGTTGGCAAACAAATAATATGTAATCAAAAGGAATATCAGTCACTTGTGTATGTTATGAAAAAACAAGATGGCATGACAAAACAAAAGGAGCCACTTGAGCTTGGATGGGTGGGGTAGGTTCTTGGTAAATGTTCGGTAGGGTAAGGTAGGTAAGAACAGGAACACAGCATTTCATCTGTGCCTTTGAAGCATTTGTATTACCCAGTTAAGCTGGCAAGCTTTCTCAGTTATAGAAACATGACAGTTTGAGGTTTACCAACACGAATAATTTTCATGTGCAAGTGTGTTAGTAACACACATCTCAGAGATACCATAGCTAATTGCTGGCTCTTGTTATTTATTAAAATAGAATGAGCTATTATAAAATAATACATGGAGAATGCCATCATTATTTAAACAATTAAAGTTATGGTTAAGCTGGGCAAGGTGACTGGGGGATAACCCCACGCCAGGAAGCTTAGCTAGGAAAGTTGTTGTGCCTTTCTGCCCAGCCTGGGTTATTCTGTGAGAACTTATCTCAAAAAGCAACCAACCAACAAACAATCCTTAAAGTTAATATTTAGTAAACATTTACCAAACACTCCATTGCTATGTGCTAGTTAGTTCTTACAGTAGTCTTCAAAACCAGTATAAACAATTTGGTCATGTCAAAGATGAAGTGAGTTAGGCCACGAGAGAACAGTTTGTCCATGTGACACAGCATGGAAGTTTAGGAATCAGGATACAAATACCATAATCAGAACACGGTCACACTGTGCACACTGCACATTCACAGAATAATCATTTCTTGTATCCAAGACTTGGTGTGATAGTATCAGCCAAGATACGATGTGATGTGATTAAAATATGATTTGATTTTTTTAACAATGGCACGTTTAATTTTGAAAGCCACTGACAATCTTTAACTTGGTCTTGGGGATTTAAAAAAAATTTGGTTTTTAACAGAAAATCTGCCTTGAGGGGAAAAAACAGTGTTATACCCAAGCAATATTTTTGTAAACAAACAACAACAACAAAAACCAGGAAGAAAAGAGAATGAAAGAAAAAAGTCCACAGCAATTTAGCAGCAAATAGGGTGATTTGACCTGAAGCGCCCACATGATTTCCCAAACGACATGAATAATTTATTTTGAAAAGATAGAATAATATGGGTTCTGCTGTAATGCTCGTTGATAAATTGCTGCCATAATTGGAGAAATTGCTTCTACTTAAAAGGGTAACCTTTGGAGGGGGTTGCAGCTCTCAGATATCAGTTTTTCCCCCTTGAAAATCATGGCTAGAACAACGTGTAAGTGCTGGATGCCTGGTTCTGATCAGCAGTGTAGCAGAAGTTTGCTTCATTTTCTAGAGAGCTCAGAGGCCATTGCACACTGAGCACACGCATGGATGGTGTGCTGTTTTCTCCAGTCCCACCCTTCATCTCAGAGCTCAACGTACATTGGAGGGTCTGCTTGGAAGCAAGGCTTTCCAAAAACCAGGATAACCTGTCAATTTGCCAGGCAGATCTGTTACTGCTTGGAATTTATGCCCTGTGGGATGAGTGTTCTACACAGAAATTTGAAAGCTGACAGCTTTGTGTTGGCAGCTGAGTTTTGACATTCATGCTGTTATCAAAACTCCCTCCAACAGCTGACGCTGTAGGTATGTGGCAGTTAAGCCTTCTGCGAGGCATGTTTATCTGGCAAGAAAAATGCTGTCACTCCCCTTATTATTCTATTATCCTGAGAATTTCAGCTGCCTTTTTGTTAATCAACTAAAACGAACACATTTTTGAGATCTCAGGAATGACAAGGCGAACATAGAGCCAGGGTTAGGATTCTAGTCTTCTCAATGCGGAGCTCAGTGTGGAAGCAAAGCCTCTTTACTCCAAAATATTTGCGTGGAAAGATTACCTGTGGTTCTGAGAAATGTAAAAGTAATACGAGAATTCACACAGTTCATTGTCATCATAAAGCTCACACATAGTCTTTCCCCTGTGGACTTAGAGAAAATAAATGCTCTATTTTCACCCAGGATAGAGCTGACATAATTAGAAATGATAATACCTGAAAATAAACTTTATCAAGATAAAGAACTATGAATTAAAATATTTGAAAAGGTAAAATATGACCTTCAATTTGAATCCTATTGCATGATGAAACAAATTAATATTTGTTAAGTGAAAACGGAATTAGAATTTTTTTGAGGAAAATATAATAGGAAAAAAATTTCCCCCACAGATACTCTTACTTCTCATAAAAATTATTTTTGTTATTGGAAAAAAGTAACTTACTAATGATAAAAAGAACTCTTTTAGTAAAAATAAAATTGCCTTCTCACCTTAGGAAAAAGCAAAATGTACATGAGTATACACACACACACTCTCTCTCTCTCTCTCTTTCTCACACACACTCTTACACAATACTGTCTTCCACGGTCTCACACACACTCTCACATACATTCCGTTACACCCTCACACACACACTTACTCACCTTTATTAACAACCACGTCACTCAAAGACACAAAAACTTCCCCTCATCAAAGAATGAAGCACAGAGCTCTGTGAGGCCCTTACACACTGGAAAAGCACAGTGAGTCACTAAGATAACCGAGAAAACCCACTGGTCTCTACAAACTGAACGCAAAGCGTTGAGAATCTGATGTTCTTCTGAACTGGAAACTCAGTTTGATGAAATGGCTTTGAAATGGATCATGTCATATTCCCATACTCCCCAAGCCAAATAGGCAGTCCATCCAGTAAATAAAACTTCCTCAAAAAATTCTCAGTGAAATACATTTAGTAAAGATAATACGTTTTCTTGTGAAGATGCCGCGAGGACAGCAATCTTCAGGTATCCAGCACCCTCTCTACTCTCAGCAGGAGACTGGGTTCTAAGTGGCTGTACTAATGACTTTCCTTGTCTGGAAATGACTGGATGGAACCCTGACAAAAACAAACTAAGGGAAGAAAGGTTTGTTTTGGCTCGGAGTTTAAGGAGATACAGTCTCTTGAAATAGGATTAGCATGGCAGTAGAAAAAGGCATTTCCATTGCAGAAGTGGTGTGAGGTTCACTCGGTGGGCACAGAGATAGGAGTTGTAAGGGAGGCTGAGATTCGCCCTTCAAGGCCTCACCCTCAACCCCACCCCATAAAGTTTCTAGAACCTCGCAAGGAGTACCATTTGTGGGAGAGCCAAGTCTTTAAATACACGTGCCTATGTGGGAAATTTTATATGCACATCTTGGCAGTGGCTTTGCAATGGCTTTAATAATAATTTACAGCAAGAATAATATCTGACTCGTAAAGAACGTATGTGATGGACTTTATATGGTTTTAAGCCCCTCCCCTCGTGTGTGTGTGTGTGTGTGTGTGCGCCCATTACGAACTCATATGTGCAGATACGCCCTCATGTAGACTGGTGGATCCTCAGCACGTTTGAAGTTGGCACCTGCTGCCACTGTCACTGCGCCTTCTTAGAGGAGGAAATAAAGGTTCCAAGTTACACAGCTTGTCCAAGGTCACAAAGGGAGGAGAGGCGAGAGTAAACCTGGACCGTCTGCCCGTGAAGCCTGTTCTGTTTGTTTACTGTTACTTTCTCTTTCACCTTAAAGCCACCAGAGCATTTACATGTTAAAATATGTTAATCCAAAGTTTATGTGCCGCGCAGGGATTTCAAAATTCCATACAAGTGCCTTTAAAAATGTGGCCAAGCAGAGTGAAAAGAATCGGCCACAGTAGAAAGTAGTAGTGATGTTTTCAGTTCTTCCGAACGAAAATGCCTGCGGGCAGACTCGGTAATGGAAAAATATTGATTGTGAGTTTAAAAGGTGATGGACTTCAGCACCGATAACAGCCAAATTTATATCTCTGCGGTTCCCCTCTCGTATTTCCTAATTCCCATTTCCACATTTGAAAAGCTGTTTTTCAGAAGCGATGACAGAAGTATTACAGAGTCAGCCCTAATCACAGCTGTCAGCTCAGATTAGCGCAAAGAAAATTTCTTCCCGTCTCTGCCACACATCTGTTCTAGCTCTACTTTTTAAAAAAGATATGCGGCTGGTGGGATGTAGCATGGTGTATAGAACTTTCTTTTCTGTATTTAGAGCATTTTTCGATATTCTCTGTTTTCGTGACGTTGCCTCATTTCCTGAAAGTTCTTCTACTAATGCAGTGTAGTCCCTTAGCTTGAAGGACGCAAGAAAGGAACCAAGGGAACTGAAGATGCTGGCCTCAAGTAGAGGAAGGATTCAATAGCACTGAAATGCTCCTGGATTTGTTTTTGTTATGTTTATGCATGGTTCTCCCTATGACATCGTGCACCTCACAGTTTTGGAGTTGTTATAGGTCTTATTTGCAGTATTAAGAAAATACAGATTGTCTTTCTCTTTTTGGCTAAGACTCCTTTTTTGTCAGAAAATTGTATAATTATGTTCTCATTTATTACTAATTTACAGCACACACACGCCCCCACATGCAGAAGAAGAGCAAACTAATCTTCAGCAGAAGATCAGGTCTTTAGGCTATTTAGTTTTAAATTTGCCAAAGGCATTTTTTTCTAAATGTTTTAAAGCACATTTATATTCAGTTGCTTGTTTACTTTTTATTTTTTTAAGCTATTGACATTGAATTGACCTTGGTTTGGAATTTCCAGTAGAGAAGATGATTTTGAATATTATCATCCTCGGAGTCCTCTAAAACTCTAGCAGAGAGTGCTGCTTTAGAGATGGTCGTGGCCATCAGTCCACTGTACTTTAGCACCTTGAGAAGAAAGATAAATACAGTGAGGGTGGTATTTTTAGTGATTTGCCTGTAGGAATATCTAGTGGCAACACTGATAATGGGCAAGTATTGATTTGTAAGCTGAAACTCTTTAGGACTCATAATATCCGTGTCTATAACCTCTAAGCGTCTACAAAGTCTTTGGTCTCTGGCCAACTCTGTCTCTGACTAGGAGGCAATCATGAAAAATGGAAAATATATAGATTTACATGAGACTTAAACAGTTTCAAATTCCATCCTAAATCATTCCAGAGATTTGAAATTTGGTTTTTACAAAACTCAATTCTTAGTTTTCTTATTATATATTTCTTCTTATATGTATTATATATGATATATGTTATATATATTCAGAATAAAGCTATATATTTTTATTTTTTCAAGGACTAAAATGAGGTGAAAAACTATGAAGTTTTCTGGGTCTCTTGATAAAGTTTCTGAGTCTCTCAATAAATATTTTTGCTATTTTGCTAGTAGTCTGACAGCAATTTCTACTTTTCAAATTATCACAAAGATAATAAAGTAAACAATCATAAAGAATAAGAAAATAGACATTGATAGATATATATTCCTGTTGGGCCAAGAAATTTTTATATTTATTAAGACCCAGTCTTCTGGATTATATAATGATTGGCATCAGTATTTTTTTCAAAATGTGCTATGTGGATGGTTTCCATTAATGGTTTCCATTAATTATTTGTGGTAGTGCATGGTAAAAAATTATCCAATGACCTGTCTCTCTCCTGGACTTGTTGACTTATAATCTCTGAGGAAGGCACTTGGGAGACTATGTGCTTAACAACAACAGCACCAGGAGAATGCTTTCCCCTACACTGAGGTTTGAGAGGCATTGCCTTACCTTGCACATAACGAAAGCAAAGCACAGTTCGGCTTCACAATGACAATGCCATCTGACTTTGCCATCTTGTTAAGTTTACGGTACCAATAACAACGATTTCCATAGAATTGATGGGGAAACAAAAATGTTACACAGACCAAGACTTAGGCTTTGTTTCTGGCCTCTACTCCAGTTCTCCTTGCATTACATTTCTTTCTAGAGGAGAAAGAATTTTAGCTGTACTTAGTTTCAGATAGGCACACAAAGCTACATAACCTTCTATGGAAAATGGTTGTTTTCAAATAGCAGGATGTATTCAAGGAGGTGGTCTAGAGAACAGCTGTAGACAGACGAAACCAGAAATGGAGTAAATTGGGAGACCATTATCCTTTCTGTCATATCAGTAAGGTAGCCAAAATTATTTTTAATGAAAGTACTTCAATTGCCTTTCACAAAATATTAGAAATGAAATAGTTTTCATAAACAAGACACTGTGAATTTCAGATAACGTTTTCTTAATTTTAGTTGTTGAATTTTAACATTAATCAAATTAACATGTCAAGTTCCCACAGTGGGAATTGTTTTGTGAACTCTATAAAATAGAACCATGTTGCATTTATCTTAGTATCCACAGAATCTAATTTGTATTGATTATTTAGACCCATTAAAAATGTTTGCTGTTTATTTAACAGATTTGTGTAAATGATAGAACACATTTTTTCCTTTGAATATATACAATGTTTTTATATGTATACTTCACATTTTATTTAATATATAATATAACAGTTTTTACCTTTAAGTATATTTACTCACTTGAGCATCATAACTATTCCATCTATTACGGCTTCCTATTTTATACGTTAAGCACAGAATGGGTCAGAAATCCCTCTTGTCCAAGCTCTAACCATAGTGAAGTTATCATGGGAATTAGGAAGCACATTTCTACTGCTTATCACCATTACTACATATACACACGCACTGTATCTTCATAGGCATACTGCATACTTTAAGAACAACCTTGAATATAATGGACTCGTTTATTTTATTTTGTGTTTATGTTAGGGCTCAGTGGAGGAACTTGTGCCTGCTGTGCTCAAGGACCTCCAGAACTACAACCCAAAAAGTAAAAAAAGAAAAAGTGTCCATTTATGTGCCCTGGATAGCATTACTCTGTGGCTCCCATCCAAAAGATGACTCAGCAATTGGGCTTATATGGTCTTGTAGCTGCCAGCAGGAACAGACTTCCTCCAGGAGAAGGATATGAAAGAGGTATATATTCTAGTTCTCAATTGCCTTGGTCTGTAAACTCACATACCACATATTCGTATTCACTGGAAAACAATAGTCACATGCTCTCCTGCAAGGAGTGGGAGAAGAAAAGAGGAATGCATATATCTTTAGTGACTAGTAATTTTTACTACAGTAGAAAAAAATAGGATAATAAATACAGTAAAAATAACAGGGTAGAATGTATTTGCTTATATGTACTAATGAGTACATATTTGGGAATTTGTTCAATGACCCCTATGATGTAATTTAATAGCTTTGAATCAGTTTCATCATGTATAGAATAGGTACTATGGGTGGAATCCCACTTCTATGAATGTTGTGGCTAGGAAGGAAAGTAATGGAGGTAATTATAATATCCAAGTATTTGTGAGCTCAGTATAGTACAGCCCATTGGTCAGTGATTGTTTGCCAGAAAAGAGAATTGATATGGGGCCAAAACATATCCATAACAATGAATTTTAATGTGTGTTTATGGAGGATAGGCAGTACAAAGTTTGTATCTTAAGGCTAGAAACTGCAGTAGACCCAGTATGAACAGATGTCACAGTTCAAGGGTCATCAGGTGTCAGGGAGTGCTCTCCTTGACATTGAGTAGCTGTATACTTTTATTGTAGTGGACCTTCAGGTGGATGGAGAGGCACATATACAATGTGAAGAGTACTCTGCTTTATGAGGACTGCTTATCTAAGTGATTAAAACAATACCTGACAGAAACAACCTGATTGACATTTGATCAAATACCTGCGCACTTTAGGATCTAGTCATGTTCATTCATGAAATTAGCCATTGCAGCCATCACCATCATCATCACCACCCACCACCACCACCATCATCATCACCCACCACCACCATCATCACCACCACCATCATCATCACCACCCACCACCACCATCATCATTTTCTTGTTTCTCAATGAAGTTTTTTTTTTCAATGATTTTTAAAAGTCTAAATTAAAAATCATTTCAATCAATTCCAGGGTAGTAATGGATACCAATACTAGTTGGAAGTTTGTGAGTGAAGACAGATTTGGGTACCTATAGTGGCGGCCTTCTTAACTAGACTACCTCTCTCTCTTTCTCTGTTTCTCACACACTCTCTCTTTTCAGCAAGGTCTTACTATGTATCCCTGGCTAACTTTGACATCATAGTTATTTACCTATCTCTACCTCTGAAGTGCAGGGATCAAAGGCATGTGCTACCACAGCTGACTAGACCATCATCATCCTGATGATAAACAGCTATAAGGAGAAGTGAGCACAGTCAGACAGTTTAAATCTGGGGAGGAGCACAAGAAGCAAAGCTGACCCTGAAACCACTGTCTGTCTCTCTCTTGTACAGTTTACAGTAGTCATTTCCATGTTAGCACATAATCCAGTTTTGGCTGGAATGCCATGCTCCTATGAAAGCTAATCGGTTCCATAGTCCTTAGTCTCAGAGTTTGCAAAGTCCTTATTGAACCGGTTTCCAGACAGCCAAGGCAAGGAGGAGAAAATCTGCCCATACTATTTTGGTTGTTTAAATAAAACAATCAGCTGGTTGACTTAATTTCCTACTTTCAGCTGGTAGACATCATGGATACACAGATGAAGAGATATTCCAGAGCCAACTCCATCCCCAAAACACATTGGGCAGATAGAAAAATCCTGGAAAGATACTGTATTCTTGGTGCCCAGAAGTCTAGCACAGGCAGGTTTTGTCAAAATGGTGGAGAAAATAAACTGCAGACATACAATGCTTTCCAGGAAAATGGCTCATTTTTAGAAAACTAAACTAGAAATTTTCTTCTAAAGGAATTCATCAAGACACCTGTGTGTATTCCTGCCTGTCAACTTGTTGGCCTAAACTAACCCGCCCATCTCTGATTATTACTAACCAAGTTGTTTGGGCTGACACAGAAGGTGTGATCAAAGTGTCATCAGGGTCTTACCCATGTGGTAATGAAGTTGTATTTCTCAGTGTATCTCCCCAAATATGTAGAACAACTGTCTTAAAATAGCCAACATGAATTGGGTCACCAAAAAAGTGACTGTAGCACACACCAGGAATGTTAACAAGAAGCATCCACAGTAAACCAGGCCAGAAAATATTAGTTTTGTTGAAACTCTTAGAAGATAGAGTGACTATGTTTCATGTTACTTTATTCTAAAATAAATTTAAAAAGCAAAAGTTCTCTTTTTGTTTGTCTGTTTGGAGACAGGGTCTCTCCATGTTTTATTATCTTGGAGCTCACTCCATAGACTGGGCTGGCTTCAGACTCAACAGAGATCCGCTTGCCTTTACCTCCTGAGAGCTGACATTAAAGGCCTGCACCATCACATCTGGAGAAAAATCTGCCCTTATCATATAAAAATAAAATAATAAAATAGTTTTTGACATATTGACATTATATATATATATATATATATATATATTTAATTAGCATGAGCTTTGGGTAAATCAGGTGTTTGAAGTCCTGTCAAAGGTGTATTGCTATGCTGTATTGCTTTCCACAGTCAGCAAGCTCTATTTTGTGTCCCTCGATGACCATAGCTGGAGTTAAATAAAAGCTGAGCGAGAGCCACTTGTTGATTTGAACATGTGCTTAGGATGCCACTATGTAGGGTAGCATACACATCAACTGCAGGATTGTAAAAACATTACTTGTAGGGAAATCATAGTCTCTTTACTTATTTTTATGGCTATTATGGTTTACCAAAGGAAAGCATCTGCACTGCTCCTCTCCAGAGCTAAACAACTAGACCTTCTAGCATGTGCACATTCATTAACATATCACTTAGGTCAATTAGTCATGTTCAGCAGGGGGGAATAGATGTCACTCTAAACTATTTGCCCTCTTTGTGAAGTTCTATGAGGATTCAGATAGACAGTACAAAAACTCCCATCTGGAAATTTCTTGCAAAATCAGGTTTTAAAGTGATTCAGCTTACAAGGTGTCATATAGGTGAGGGGAGAGAGTTAAATGAAAGGATACTAGAAATGTTTTAAAATCAATTTGCTGAAAAGAAAATATTTAAAAAATGTATGCATCATATAGAGTATATCAATTTTAGCTAATATGAAGATTGTACAGTATACCATGAGTAATTAAATATCAGGTAACTTTGATTATAATGGTAAATTCCACACAGTTATAATACTTTTACTGTTGATTTTTTTTTGCCAAAAATTTGTACCCCCAGTCAAACTATGACTACAGTTAATGATGTAAGGATGAAATGAATGTTGGGTGCTATTTTCAATTAGCAAAACATCAAAGGTATATTTTAGAACCTCACTCACTTCTCAGCGACATGAGAGGCTCACTCCTGATGATGTAAGTAACAGTTTCAAATCACTCAATGTAATGGGTAATGTTTAGTCACCATGGAAAAATTTCTCCGGGTGTGTCTGTGGGGATATTTCCAGAAAGGGTCAGCTGAAAAGGGAAGACCCTTCCTGAATGTAGAGGTACCAAGGGTCCCAGAATAACAGACAAACAATAGTAAAACAGTGAAATGTGATAAAACATAAAGACGTAATGAGTTTATATTTTTATTGCCTTGTTTTGTTTAAATTTCTCAGCTCTTAAAAACCTTGAAAATTCAAGAAGTTGCTAAATTTTTTTGTCTGTTATTATGATGAGAATATGTGTAATGGTGTGACCTCTTCAGACCCAGTGACATCACATTAGTGCCCCAAAGTCAGCCGTAGTGGAAGGTTTGACATCCTTGAAATAGGCAGGACTGAGGAATAAGCTTGACTTGCTACTTTTTGTGAACTGAGACTTAAGAGAACAACGGGGAAATGTTAGCAGTGTCGATGAAAGTTAATGGTGTCATCTTTCTGTCATTCCAGTTTCGAAGAACTGCAATGTTCTTCTATTAAATTATTCTTTTCATGGCTGTGACAAAAATACTTGATGGAAGTAACCTAAAGAGGTAAGGATTGATTCAGGCTCTGAGCTTGAGCGCACATCCATCATGGCAGGTAAGTCGTGGCAGGCGTATGAAGACACCCAGGTTAATGGACTGAACAAGTACTAGATTCTTGGTCTTTCCACTGGGAAAGATCACTGTTAGACAGCCACTGTTAGACCACTGAGACCACAGCCAAGCTAATAAACCCCATGTGGTATGTATTTATATCCATTCTATCAGTTTTGTTCCTCTGGAGAAACTTAAATACCCAATGATAATTTCCACAGACTTTTCAATTTATCTACTTTTTTATTGTTGAGACAGGGTTTCTCTATGTAGCCCCGGATGGCCTAGAAATTGCATACAGACTAGGCTGGCCTTGATCTCACAGAACTTCACCTGTTTCTGCCCCTATGCCTGGCTGGGGTTGAAGGCAGATGCTATCATGCCCCTCAGCTCCCTCGGACTTTAAATGGTTGCTTTTTTAAGGGTGATTTTTTACTTTCACCAGCTGTCAGTCAGAAAAAAGTCTTCCCATCTCACTTTTCTATGCCAGAGGTCAGTTGCCCCATGCTAGATTTGAAGCGAACCAATTATTGTTTAATGTATACCAAAAGTTTACTCTGCTCTTTGAACTTCACAGGGCCTGACTATCCACACCTAAGACAGTCCTCTTTGTCCAGCCCAGATACTGGGTCTCAGGCATCCTGAGCTGACTTGAGACCTCTGAACTTGATAGAAGTTCTGTTTTGCAATGAAGAACACCTTCGCTAGAACTATGATGGAGTGACACCAGCAAGAAGAAGGGAGGGTGAGAGCAAACTTTTAACATTTTGTTTAGCACTAACCCAACCTATATGAGCTGAAATCACCATGCATTTCAAGTGTGCAGCAAGTCCTTGCGACAGGGTGCACATCCCTATGCAGAATTTTCTTTCTCTTGATTAAAGTGCTATATTTAAGTAATCTTTACTCAGGGACATTAGCCTATGATCACAACTCTCCTGGAAAACAAACATATTATCTTGAAGTCTACGTTGTCTCAGGTGTAGAACAGGTGCAGCTTGTAGATCAGGACTATATTAGTTACAGCTCTCAGAATGCCTGGGGCATATTGAGTCCTGAACTGTCATTTGCTTTTGCAACTGGAGACAATGACTGTTCATGTATTCAGCCAATAGTAACTGAATAACTGTAAGTCCCTAGGTACTTTTTAGGGACTGAGGTCATTGTGACAGCTATCACAGCTCTGCAAGAAGTTTATGTTCTAGTGGAGGAAGCTAAAAAGTAAGTGGTAATTATAATGCCATGAGAGACTGTGCCAGGAATGGGATGGGAAGACACAGACTGCCTCTTTCGGCCACCACCCCTCTCACTGCTTTCCAGAAGCAATGCTGAGATTCCGTAAATGGGTATGTATGAGACAGCGGCAGTGCGTAGATCCCTGTTTTCTCAGCTCTCTTTAAAACCGAGACGTGAGATGGGAGCTAAAGTGTGTAGGAACACGTCCAGGCAATAATTTTCTTTCTCTTCCTCTCTGTTCTAATGGAAGATGAGAAGAAGGGCTTCTGTCTTCAGCAGGGGAAACCTGAGCTGTGTGGTATAGGTGTGAGCCACAAGGAAGAACAGAAAATTCAGAAAGACTGTCTTTGGCAGTGTCCAGGTTGTAGCTGAGAGGTGTGCCCTAGGAAATTGACTATTATCTGTGTTTCTCAGTCTTCAGTGGTTCCTTATGCAGCGTGAAGCTCCTCAGCACAAAGCACAGAGCTGGCCCTGCCCTCTTCTATCTGGCTCCTTGGTAACAAGCTATCACGCTTGACACCTCTTATGTTCTAGCAAGACATGCACAATGTTCGCCTGCCTGCCTGCCTGTCTGTCTCTCCTACCCAGCCCCCATTTCAGACATACACACACAAAGACATAGAGACACACAGAGTGAATATGTTCTGCCTTACCCCACTCCAGTGTCTCAGTGTTCAGCTCTTATGGTATCTTACCTTTGCTTATAGTTTCCCCTCGGAATACTCTGTTTTTATGTCCCTCCCTTCCCCCAGGCATCAGTTACTCTATGAGATCTTCTTGGTCATTTCTGACTGGATAAATGCATAAATGGATTTTGCCCTGACCATATTATACTGCATGTGTACCTCTGCAAGCTCCCCAGGATATGTCTTCTCTATATTTGTGTCAACCTGAGCTGCACAGAGCCTGGACAGAATTGTTACTCTGGAAGTATTTTTTTTCATTTTTAATAATTAATTCAATTTACATCTCGGTCATGGGACCTCCTCCTCTCCTCCCGGCCCCACCCTTCTTCCCACATCTTCCTTAGAATAGGGGAGCCGCCCCGTGCAGACACCCCAGCTCATCTATTCACATGAGGACTGAATTTGTCTTTCTCCCCTATGGCCTGGTAAAGCAGTCCCATCGGAGGGAAGTGATCAAAAAGCAGGCAACATAGTTCATGTCCTGGAAGTATTTTGTTGTATAAATGTATCTAATGATCCTTAACTGTCTTCTAAGTGAGAAACATAGACAGTATCTGTTCGCTTTCCAAATAGAATCTGGAAGCAGTAGTTGCCTTCCTTTAGCTTTTGGACATAGGAACGTAGCAATCTATTGCCAGGTTGTATGCACCTGAAAGCCTCAGGAAATCTTGTCACTGTGCATTTTATTATGTGTCTACAATTCAAGCTGAATAGAGAGAAATAAATCCTGGCCAGTCCTGAGCATCATGCCAGGAATAGAACAGTGGGCTATTGCAGTCCGTGAAACAAAAGGTTAGCATGGTGTGGCCAGGCAGCGCTCTTGAACTGTGGTAGGCTGGGCAGTCAGCGGAACACAAGGTTACCATGGTGTGACTCCTGAACTCTGTTGGAACCATATGCCTCTTTCCACCACCCCAGACTCTGCTGCTGCCCTTAGCATTCGGAAGTCACAGAGGGATGCGGCATACCCCCTCAGACTCCCCGCTGGAGAAGGTTCCTTGCCCTTGGAGTCCACAAGTGGAACAGTGAATGTGACCTCAGACCCTTCTGGCTGCTCAAATACCACCTGACACGCAATGTTGCATCCAGGGGTCAGAGTAGGAGCTTGTCCGTCTTGCAGCATCCTCAGTCAGGACTCCCTTTTCCTTTCTCTAGCCTTAAGCTAGGTTGACTTCACCTTGTACTTCATGGAGGAGAGGGTCAGAAGGGTTAACTGAATAAAACCCTGTTTTCTTGCACAGATGTTGATCTGAGGCAGGAGAAAGAATGCAATGCCTGCTCAAGGTGTTAGTGAGGACCTTTGAATCTTCCCAGTATGGAATGCTTTGTTTTTAAATTCCTACAAATGAGATTCTTGGATAGTGTCTAATTTTGAAAACCCACAAAAGCAAAGCCTACTTTGCGATTCCAAAACCTAAGGGAACAAAGAAGACCTCATATGATCTGCAATGTAAAGGTCGTCTCTTGAATTTGGCTGTTTCCCAGCTAAGTACATTCAGGGTGTCATTGCTGGCACTGCAAACTAGAGCCAGCAGCCTCCACAGTGTGATTTAATGTAGGGAGTGACTGAGAATATTTTTGTCAGAGGAACTGTTTCTCTGCCTAGCCTCAATATTTCATAAAAAGCTCATTGCAGCATTTTTTTTTTTCATTTGGAAGCATCTGCTGTGCTATCATCTTGATATCTTCATAACAAGAAACACGGTCACTTCAAGGTCAAATGAAGGTCAATTGACAATGACTATTAATTGTCAGCTGCCATTAGTCCTATTTCTTTTAATGCTTTTTTTTTTCTTTTGTCTATAAGGATGCAGGCAAAAGACACAATCAGCAGTGTTTTTAGAAGAAGAAAAAAGTGCAGGCCTCCTGAAATTGAAGAGAAAAATAAAATGTCCAATTTTGGGATCAGAGTGGGATGATAGGAAAATGTTATAACTGAGACTGCCATCTTGGAGAAAGTATCTGCATGGTGAACTCGTTTCTTGAAAGAGTGAGCTATGCACCTGTCTCTCTCTCTTTTTTAAAATAACGCTAACGATAGCTGCCACTGTGGTAAACATCACACCCAACAGCAACATGAGGACAGGGTTGGTTTCATCTCGCCACTCTCAGGTGACCCTTCATCAGAGGAATGTCAGAGCAGAGGCGAAAGTCAGGTGCTAAGGCAGAGACAATAGAGGATCATAGGCTTGCCCCCTATGGCTTTCTCAGCCTGCTTTCTTTTATTTATTTATTTTATTTTAATTTTTTAAAATTTTTATTAATTATACTTTATTCACTTTGTATGCCCCCTGTAGCTCTCTTCCTCTTTCCCTCCCAATTCTATCCTCTCCCTTCTCCATGCATGCCCCTCCCCAAGTCCACTGATAGGGAAGGACTTCCTTTCCTTCCTTCTGATACTAGTCTATTATGTCTCATCAGGAATGGCTGCATTGTCTTCCTCTGTGGCCTGGTAAGGCTGCTCTCCGCCCTGAGAAGGAGGTGATCAAGGAACAGGCCAATCAGTTCACGTCAGAGACAGTCCCTGTTCCCATTACTATGGAACCCACTTGGACACTGAACTGCCATGGGCTACCTCTGTGTAGTGGTTCTGTGTTATCTCCATGCATGGTCCTTGGATGGAGTATCAGCCTCAGAAAAGACCCCTGTGCCCAGATTTTTTGGTTCTGTTGCTCTCCTTGTGGAGCTTCTGTCTTCTCCAGGTCTTACTATTTCCCCCTTCTTTCATAAGATTCCCTGCACTCTGCCCAAAGGTTGGCCATAAGTCTCAGCACCTGCTTTGATACTCTGCAGGATAGAGCCGTTCAGAAGCCCTCTTTGGCAGGCTCCTGACTTGTTCCCTTATTTTCTCCTTCTTCTGATGTCCATCCTCTTTGCCTTTCTGAATGGGGATTGAACATTTTAGCCAGAGTCAGATGATATGATAGTATACCTGAGTGACCCCCAAAATTCTACCAGAGAGCTCCTACAGCTGATAAACACCTTCAGCAAAGTGGTTGGATACAAAATTAACTCAAAAAAAACAGTAGCCCTCCTGTATACAAAAGACAAAAGGGCTGAGAAAGAAATTAGGGAAACAACACTCTTCACAATAGCCACAAAGGACATAAAGTACCTTGGTGTAGCCCTAACCAACAAAGCCAAAGACTTGTGTGAAAAAAAATTTCCAGTCTCTGAAGAGAGAATTAGAAGAAGATATCAGAAAATGGAAAGAACTGCCATGCTCATGGCCTGGTAGGATTAATATAGTAAAAATGGCCATCTTACCAAAAGCAATCTACAGATTCAATGCAATTCCCATCAAAATACCAACACAATTCTTTACAAACCTTGAAAGAAAAATTCTCAACTTCATATGGAATAACAAGAAACCCTGAATTGCCAAAACAATCCTCTACAGTAAAAGATCTTCTGGAGGTATCTTCCATCCCTGACCTCAAGCTGTACTATAGAGCAACCCTATTTTTTTATTTTCTTGACTTTTGTTTACTCATATCTACATACTTGGAGATTCTTTAGTTTTTCTCAGATTTATTTCTAATTCCATACTATTGTAGTTGAAGAAGATATTTGATAAAGATTTTCTAAATCTTGTTAATATTTATATTTATATTAACTATGTTTAGTCTATTTTAAAAATACTTGCTTGATAGGAATGCGTGTGCTCTGACTGTTACATGAAACATTCTTATGTGTGCTGAGTATTTTTGTTTAAGGTGTAAGTCAAATCCAATGTTTCTTTAGTGATTTTTTAAAGGAACAATATAACTACAAAACATAAAGAAAAATAATGGAAAATTGCTAACCTAAGTCCTTATTTGTCATTAATTTTCTTGAACATAAGTGCAATAAGCTCTCTAATCATCACAGGATAGAAAGTAGTTGAATGGAATTAAAAAAAAAAAGAAAGACCCAAATGTGTGCAGCTTAAAATAAGTTCATTTCAGCTTTAGAGACACATGCAGACTGAGAAAAGTATGTTCTGGGAAAGGAAAATTAAAGCACACAAAGGTATATAACATATACTTAGAACAAACTCTTAATTCCAAAAACATAAAAGAAGGTTTTTAAAAAGTCATCATATAATTTTAAAAGCAGCTGAGCATGGTGGCATATCCTCTATCATGGGGGAGGCAGATGCCAGAGATCACTGTGGATTCACAGCCAGTCCGCTCTATACAGTGAAACCTTGTTTCAAGTGAATAGAGCTCATAAAGGAATCAACTCAATTAATGACTATAAAATTTATACATATGTATACACTCAATATGGGAGACCTAAAACTAGAAAGCAAATAATGAATGCATCTAAGAAAGAAGCAGCAACACAATAATTGTTGAGGACTTGTGTGCTGCAAAAGAATTACTGTGATTCACAGATCACTAAGATTATATATATATATATATAATCATTTGCTAAGTCTACTATTGAGGTATTAAGTCCAATAATTACAACCCACCCTCCAGATCCAAAAGTCTTATTTAGATGTTGGTTCTTTTAGCAATCTATTTGATTACCTTAGTTATATTTTACATCTCTTGATTATTTAACATTATTTTAGATAATTTGTTTTATGGGTGAGTGTCTTGCTTTAAATGTGTGTATGTTAAGTGTGTGTGTGCCTATGTATGCTTTCTGCAGTGGTCAGAAGAGTCTGTGGGGTTCCTGGAACCAAATTTGTGGATGGTTGTAGGCCACCACGTAGGTGCTGGGAACTGAACCCAAATCCTCTGAGAAAGCTCCAAGTGTTCTTAACCCCCGAGCAACCTACCAGTCTTTCTTTTGATTCTTTAAACATATCAGGCATGCTACTGTTAATTCTAGAACACCAAGCTATTATAGGTCTGACTCATATGTTTTACCCTTGGGAATCTAAATGCTTGCTTACTTGTGAATTTTATACTGTTTTTAGTGCTGATCTCACAAGCATTCAGTATTTTAGTAGAAATTCTTTGAGCATGTTTACTTGGTATTCAGGATATACAGATGCAATATCGTAAGCAAAAGGCTCGAAACCATAGAATATTTACCAGAGTTCCATAATTGTTAAAGAATATTTAACAGCTGTCTGGTAACACAAAATATTTGAGGCCAAATTGCCCAAGTTTAGCTTCTTTAGGACTATAGATTTTAGTATGTTTATCCTATATTATATAGCTAATAGCCACTTATAAGTGCATATATATCATGTGTGTCTTTCTGCTTCTGGGATACCTCACTCAGAATGATATTTTCTAGTTCCACCTATTTGCCTAAAAATTTCAGGATTTCTTTGTTTTTAATTGCTGAGTAGTATTCCACTGTGTAATTGTCCCACAATTTCTTTATCTATTCCTCAGTTGAGGGACATCTAGGTTGTTTCCAGATTCTGGCAATTACAAATAAAGCTGCCATGAATATATTTGAGCAAATGTCCATGTATACTTGAGCATCTTTTGGATATATGCCCAGGAGTGGTATAGCTGCGTCTTAAGGTAGCACTATTCCTAATTTTCTGAGAAAGCACCAGATTGATTTCCAAAGTGGTTACACAACTTTTCATTCCCACCAGCAATGGAGTGTGTGTGTGGTGGGGAGAGGGGCTGGTTCTCCTTTTTCCACAACCTCTCCATGCAGGTTCCCTAGTAAGAGTAGCAGGGGCAGTTACTTGTATGAACTTGGTTATCTGCTCTTTGATCACCTCCCCCTGGTGAGGTGGCCTTACTAAGCCACAGAGAAAGGATTCAGACAGTCCTGGTGTGACCTGATAGGCTAGGGTCAGATGGTAGGGGAAGAGGACATCTCCTATCAGTGAACTGTGGGAGGAACATAGGAAGGGAAGTTGGAGGAAGGGTGGGACTGGGAATCGATAAGGTGGGGTGGGGGCTGGCTACAGCTGGGATACAAAGTAAATAACTTGTAATTAATGATAATAATAGTAATAATGAAAAAATAAAAAGAAAAATTTTAATTGCCCTACTTTTCCTAGAATATCTTCATATCTTTTACTTAAATCTTGAAGAAGAAAAGTCTTACATGTGTCTTTAGAGTCACAGAGAATGATAGAAACTGAGCATCACTGCATAATTAGAAAGGTTTCATTTGGCTGTTCTTCACATTTGTTTTGTTGAAACTTCTGTACTTCTCAGAATTGGCTATCCAAAGGAAACACCAGAAGAACATTCTTTTCCTGTCACTCAAATTGTTACATGCTCCTGAGGCAAACAACACCTGGCTTAACTTTGTTCCCGAATTCAGCACTTTCAATAGCCACTTTCCTTTGCTCACTACAGACTCTGTGTTTGACTCATGATCTCTGGCTCCACCTCCAGTTCTGATTCACCCCAGCTAACTTCAAAATCTTTTGTTTTTCACTTTTTGATTTTTCAGAATAAACCCAACCAATCTACTGCAACTGCCTACTTCTCTAGTCTCAAGAAACATCACCATCTTGAAAAATCATACAATAAGGGATTCCCCTTTTTAACCACACATTTCTGCTTCTGTCTTGACCCTTTCACAATGTATCAGCTCTTTAGCCTAATGGAGACACCCATTCTGTTCACCTGCACTTTCAGTGCTTCAGACACTTCTCACAGTTTTTTCATGTATTTATTTATCTCAAATGTTATCGTTGAAGGTTTCAAGCACTCCTTCATTAATATGCTAACTTACTTGACTAATCTTTCTGTTAGCCTAACTGGGAAAAACTGTAGTTCTAGTTAAATAAAACAACAATTTTCTTTACTTCACTACCTGGGCTAATCAACAGTTTTGAAGATATATAATTCCTGTTTTGCCCTTGGTTGACTAGATCATTTGGATAAATTGCTCCTGGTGAAAAACTCTAAACACAGTGAATATGTTATAACACAAAGCTCTTAAAACATTAAAGATACTCAAATACTTTAAGGAATATCAGGTGAAATTTAAGGAAAAAAGTGAAAATTCAAAGTATGCTAAGCTCTGAAGCTACTTGTCCCAGAAAGCATTCTTTAATGTGAGAAAATTTTGGTGGCCTCTCTAAGTAAAGGATCTTAACCCAAGGCCCAGAGTCAACTCTAGTAGAAAATTAGTAAGAGACTGATCACATTTCTATCCATAATTGCAAAGTGCTGACTGTCAAAGAAAAGGCGAGTCAGAAAGAACTGCTAGAAAGGCTGCCTTGGGGAAGAAAAAGAAGTAAAAGAATAAGATTGCTCTTGGGAAACTTGTGGCCAAAGGCTCAGCTTTCTGCAGATTAGTGAAATAAATTCTCTTATTTTTGTGAGGCCTAGAAAAAAATTCTCATAACTTTGATTTAAGGTGCTTCTAAACTGACAATGCCCATGGATTTCATCCAGAGAAATATATTCAGATTCACTTTGAAGGAAGATAATTTTATTCTAGCTCTCAAAGGATCTCCAGATATAATTCACAGAAAGTGAAAAGTCTATATAAAATACAAAATCAAGCACACAGGCAATAGAAAATCATGAGGAGAAAATTCATGGAGTAAGGAGAAATAGGTCTATAAAGATTTCATATACTGAAGTCATTGGATACTAATTATAAATACCTACGCTAACTCTAAAGAACACAATTGCAAAAGGAGTCAAGTAAAATGTCTTTACATGAAAACTAGAGTTACCCAAATTAAACTCAATGTCTGAATTAAATAACAGTTTACCCAGAAATGTAGAAGGGGAGTTAAAATACAGATGAGAACATAGGGCTGGTGGCATATACCTGTAAATTCAGTCAGTTCAGAGGTGGATTCTGTAAGATCACAAATTCAAGGTAGCCTGCCGTGCCTGGGCTTTGAGCCTAAGTTGATAAGATTCATAATATTAATTCTACCCATCCATGAACATGACATGATTTTTCCATTTTCTAGTGTCTTTATTAATGTCCTTTTTCAGAGATTTGAAGTTTTCATTGTAGAGGTCTTAAACCTTATTGGTTAATTTTGTTCTAAGATTTTTTAATTTGATTTTATTTTGTCTTTGATGCAGTTGTAAACAGGGAGACATGTGTCCATCTCTCTATGTGTGTGTTTGTTCTTTGTGAGAGAAAGGCTACTGATTTTTTTACAGTTCATTTACTTTACTTCCTAAGGTGCCCTTCCCTCTTCTTCCAGAAGTCCCTTTCCCCTCCTTTTCCCTTATCCTTTCCCTTTCCCTCCAGAAAATGGGAGCCCCTCCTTTCGTATCAACACTCCCGAACACATCAAGTCACATCAGGGTATTCTCATCCCCTGAGGCCAGGCAAGGCAGCCTTGCCAAGGGGAAGTGATCCAAAAGCAGGCAATAGACAACCTCCTCCACTTGCCAGGTGCCCCACATGAAGACCAAGCCTCCCATCAGCCACGAATGTACAGGGGCCTAGGTCCAGACTATGCATGCTCCTTAGTTGATGTCTCAGTCTTGGTAAGCACCCATGGGTGCTGGGTTAGTTGTCTTTGTTGGTCTTCTTGTAGGTTCCTGTCCCCTCCAGGTCCTTCCATCTCTTCCCCAACACTTCCACAGGATGTCCAGAGCTCTGTCCCATGCTTTTCTGTAAGTCCCAGCATCTGTCCTGATCCACTGCTGGCTGGAGCCTCCCAGAGGACTGTCATGTCAGGCTCCTGTCTGGATGGCCTGCTATGCAAAGAAACCCCTGATATCTTTGACAAATGAAACTTTATCATGGTGGATGATCTTAGCTTGTGCTTTTGTTTGGTTTGTTAGCATTTTATTGACATTTTGAATCTATATTCATCAGGAATATCGATCTATAATTTTGGTTTTTTGCTGTACCTTTACCTGGTTTGGGTATTAGGGGCATGTGGGTTACATAGGAAAAGCTTGGGAATGACCCTTTTATTTCTATTTTTCCCCGAAAAGTTTAAGAAAGTTTGGTTGTAGTTTTTCTTTGAAAATCTGGTAGAATTCTTCTGTGAAGCCATTGAAACCTAGATTTTTTTTTTTCAGAAAGTTTTATGTTACTGTTTTAACCTATTTGTTAAAGGTCTCTAAGTTGTTAGACTCTTCTTGGTTTAATTTTAGTAATTTGGATGAATCAAGAAATTCATCTGTGTCTTTTATGTTTTAGTGGGATGAAAGTTTTAAAAAGTATTTCCTCATTACATTCTGAATTTCTTTGTGTCTGTTTTGATATTTCCCAGTTCATTTCTGATTCCATAAGTTTGGGACCTCTTTCTCTTCTCTTTTCTCCTTTAGTTAGTTGGGCCAAGGGTTTTTGATATTGCTCATCTTCTCAAAGAACCAGCTCTTAGAGCCTTTGGCTCTTTGTATTGCTTTTCTTGTTTTATTTTATTAATTTCTGCTCTGATTTTTATTATTTATTGTTATTAACTGGGTTTGGCTTTGGTTTATTCTTTTGTTTCCAAATTATTGAGTAGTATCATTAAGTCAGTTATTTACGCTCCTTCTGATCTTTTAACATACGTATTTAGGGCTATAAAATTTGCTCTTAGAACTTCTTTTAATGTGTCTCAGAGGTTTTGTTCTGTTGTGTTTTCCTATTAATTTAGTTCCAGTCTATGTTTTTTTCTTTTACTTAGTCATCATTCAGTATACAGGTGTTTAATCTCTGTAATTTTATACACTTATTGGGATTTTGTTTACTGCCAATTTTAAGTTTTATTTCTTCATGATCAGATAGGATACATGGAATTATTTCAGTTTTCCATATTTGCTAATGGTTGTTTTTATATCCCATCATATGGTCTACTTTAGAGAAGCTTCCCTGTGCCACTGAGTAGAATGTATATTCTTTGACTCTTGGATGAGATATTGTGTAGAAATATGTTAAGCCCTTTTGATAAAAGATGTTATTTAATTATGAGGTTTCTCTGTTTATTTTTTCTCCAGATGATAAATCTTTTGGAGTAAGTGGGGACTGAAATTGTTATTATTGAACTTGTGTTAATCTGTGTTTTTAATTCCATTACTACTCCTTTTATGAAATTGGGAATGCCAGAGTTTGGTGCATATATGGTTAGTGTTGTGACATTTTTTCTGCTTAACTGATCCTTTGATAAGAATAAAAAGCCCTTCTTTGTCTGCTCTGATTAGATTTAGTTTGATTTTAGGTAATATTTCGTGATACGAGAGAATGCCTGCTTGCTTCTTGATCCTACTTGCTTGGAACATTCCTTTTCATCCTTTTTCTTTAAGGTCATGCATATCTTTAAAGCCAAGTTGATAAGCTTTTATAGACAACAAATAGACACCACACACTTAGGACACAGGACCCATTTGATTTGAGTTGGATCTAACCTAAAACCATCCATCTTGCAGTATACTTCCATGGGTACCAGAAAATACTATGCAAGCTTCCAGGTGAGGGAAGCCATTTGTAGTCTTACTCAGCTTTGAGATGGCCCTGAACCACAATGACCAATATGACAACATTTCTATAAAGGTTCAGTAAGTAGCACTCACCTGTTGGTGGTAACCAACATCTGTCTAATTGGACTTAAGGCCTACTCACCAGGGGTGTGGTGGGGTGAATCATGCCTGGTACTAGAAACCTAGTCATCTCTCTGGGCTAATGAAGTCATGGACCTCAGAAAAGAGTCTACTACCACCACTTTTCGAGACCATCATAATTCCTTACTATGTTCTAAATCTTACCCTTACACTCACAGATTTGTAACTACCTCCACTCCTAAAGGAGCTTTCTCTTTACAACAAATGGAGACCATCACAGAGAATAACTTGATGCAATACAGAGATCAAATGACCATGGGGATCTCAGCTCCAACGGACACATCTACATCACAGCTGTCCATCCACGGCTCAGGGAACATTGCATAAGAGAGGCCTGAAAGATTATTTAAAAAAAGAACCCCCCACACACACATACACACAGAATACCAGGAAGCATGCTGGGAAAGCACCTCTCCTAGGAATGGCTGCATAAACAGGACCGGAACAATCACAATATCAGTGGTCATGCTAATATGGAAGGCAGAATTTTCAGGGAGTCCAACCCCTAGAGAAAGAACTATAGGCGACTAATGATGGTAGGGTAAGAAGAATTAGGCTTACCTAGTGATGGGTTTCCTCATAGCCTATCCGATGCCAAGTGCCCAGCCCTGAAACCATACACACAAAAACAAAAACTGACTAAATATGATGTATTTATATATTTGTGTGTGTGCGTAATTATAATAAGCAATGGAAAAGAAGCTCACTTTGAGAGTGGGAGAGCATGAGAAAAGTTTGAGGGGCAGTACCTGAAGGGTGGGAGGCTGGAGGGAGAAAAGGAAGAGATACACAATTAAAATATTTTCGAATTAAATGAATTTTAATTAAGGTACACCTTAATTAAAATGTATTTAAAATAAATTAAAAATATTTTCTTTATATGTTATGACTTACACATTTATTTTTCCTGGAAATTAGCTACTACGTTACACAAGTATAAGAAAATAGTCCTGTGGCCTGAAAATGAAAAAGTTATTTTTTGGGTAAAAAAAAATTTTAAGAAAAGAAATATACCAAATAAAAGTTTCAGAAGCTATCTAAGTTGTTCCGAAAACTATCTAAATTTCTCCCTCTTTTTTTGAAACCTTTAAATTTTTGTGCATTGTTTGTAGCAAACAAATGGACTTAATTATAATCTTCGCCCGGTAGATAGGTACTTTGATAATTTCCCCTTTGTAGTACTCACGCTATTCCTTCCTGTGCAGTCTCTTTCCTTTTCTCCAGTAGTCTCCTTTCAATTACCATGTGGTTTCTTAAAAAAGCCCAGCTATGTTATGTGAACATGTTTTTGTTTTAATTCCAGGTGTGGGGCATGTCGAGGGCTTCAATTTGTCCACAGCTGTTAACTATGATTGGTGCATTTGAAGTGGTCTGATCTTTGCCAGGTGCAGATAATTTAATTCTGGAGAGGGAATAAGAACCCAGAGAGAGAAGGGGTAGCCCCTAAGAAGGAAGTGTGGCTCTTCCTCCTGCTGGTTCCTGCTCTTGTTGCTGCTGTTTCTGGTTTGTCAAGTGGTCTAGAAAAAAGAGACAAAAAGAAGATGTTGGAAATATCACGACTAAAGGAAGAGTGTGCTTGCCCTAAGAAACTCAAAGCTCGTAATCAGCAGGAAATAGTCTAAAAAGAACTGAACTTCCTTTTCCTTCTTTCTCTCCTACCTAGTGTTAGAGGGTTGGAAAGGAGAAAGAGATATGAGAACCCCAATAGCTTAAAAAATACGCCAACAATTTCCCATGTGAAAAAAAACCATAGAATACTTAGCTCAGTGAATCTGCTTTACTTTCCTTAACATGATCGCTAGCTTCAACTATTTTCCTGAAAAAGATGGGATTTTTGGTCTTTAATGTGTCCTGAATACTCCATTGTGAATATCTGCCATATTTTCTAATACTCTCCCCCGCTGACAGGCACCTGTGCTGGTTTACATGGAGCCTGTCAACAGTGTACCTGTTGTAATCTGACCTCACTTCCAGTGGGTGTGTACGCAGAAGGGGCACAGCTGCATCCATGCTATGCTACCGATTTAAGTATAAGAGGAACAAATAAAAATTCTATTCCTTGGTGCTTCACAACAAGACCACAGAACACTGATAAACCAAAACTTTCAAAGTTGCCAGAGGACATTATCAGACTCCCTTCTAAGGAACAAGTTAGGGTGATCGCTGACATCTTGACACCAACAATGAGCAAAATTGGTCATTGGATTATTACCAACTATTCTGAAGAAAACAACTGTTTATTAACAATTCTATATGCAGAAGAAAATCCTTAAAAAAGAAATGTGATATAACATATATTTTAAGACAAATAAGAATAAAGTATGCTTGCCTTGCTTATTATCATTAGAGGAAATTCTAAGAGAAGTTTAGCTCAGTTGGAAAGCCTGAATGAAAGGAGTGGAGAGCAGAGAAAGAGGTAAGTAGAAAAAGTAAATATGAATGAACACCTAGTAGACAAAATATTAACATATTATAGAATTAAATTCTTGCTAGGGTACTTACTAACACATGTTGAATGACTAGAGTAAAAGTATAGAGAGCTATCAGAACTATTGTATTATAAATATTCTTTTCATGAGTTTCTCTAATGTGTGCTATGTGTTACAATAAAGAAAAAAGATTCTTATTTAACCAGCTGGTTTCATATACCTAAACTTGTGGGCTTCAGTTTCAGTCCGCAAAGCCCTCAGTTCTACTGGAAGGTCTCCTGACTTCCATTGTCATGGCTTCTCATGGGAACATAAGCAGATCTCTCCATTCTCCTGCTCTTTCCTCCGTGTTCTTCCTTGCCACTTGCTCTTCTCATCCAAATTCCTAAACTTCCTACCACAGAAACTAACATTTTTTCAACAGAATCCACCTTTCCTGTTTTTCTCTTGTCCTAATGAAAAAGCAAAAACAAAACCTATCTCTTCCAGGAGCAGAAAGACACACGTGGTATATACTCATAAGTGGGTACTAGACATATAAGATAGGATTAACATACTAAAATCTGTACACCCGAAGAAGATAAACAAGAAAGAGGACCCGGGGTAAGATGATCAGTCCTCACTTAGAAAGACAAATGGGATGGACATTGGAAGTAGAAGAAAACAAGTAACAGGGCAGGGGCCTACTGCAGAGAGCCTCTGAAAGACTCTACCCAGCAGGGTTTCAAAGCAGATGCTGAAACTCATAACCAAACATTGGGCAGAATGCAGGGAATCAAATGAAAGAAGGGGGAGTTAATATGATCTGGAGAGGACAGGAGCTCCACAAGGACCAAATATATCAGGGCACAGGGGTCTTAAATGAGACTGTTCCTCCAACCAAGGACCATGTATGGATATAACCTAGAACCCCTGCTCGGATGTAGCCCATGGTAGCTCAATATCCAAGTGTGTACTCTAGTAAGGAGAACAGGGACTATGAACTCAATGGCTGGCTCTTTGACCTCTCCCCCTCCCACCCCAAGGGAGGAGCAGCTTTGCTAGGCCACAGAGGAGGACAATGCAGCCAGTCCTGAAGATACCTGATAAGCTAGGGTCAGATGGAAGGGGAGGAGGACCTCCCCTAGCAGTGGACTTGGAAAGGGGCAGGGAGGAGATGAGAGAGGGAGGGTGGGATTGGGAGGGAATGAGGGAGGGGCTACGGCTGGGATACAAAGTAAATAACCTGTGATTAATATAAAAATATTGTAAAAAATTAAATGCAAAAAGATTTTATTATTTATACAGTATTCTGTCTGTATTTGTCCCTGTATGCCAGAACAGGGCACAAGATCTCGTTATAGATGGTTGTGAGCCACCATGTGGTTGCTAGGAATTGAACTCAGGACCTTTGGATGAGCATCTCTCCAGGCCCCCCTCCTATGGCTTCTAAAGAATTTTATTCTCGTTCCTTTTTCCCATCCCCTTCCATATGTAACATCTTTTTATTGGATCTCTGGGTTTAGATGGCATTTAAACCCAGGCATGTTTAAACATCCCATTTTGAAACACACATACCTGAGTCCTAAAATATTTTTTTCCTAATAATGCCAATCCTATATGTTTTTCATGGCTAAACTTCTTGAAGAAATTTCCCCAAATCTTTATCTTTACTTCCTCACTCCTTGATCAATCTGCTAGAATTTCAAATATTATTTTTTTTTAATCTCACATTCCCTTAGATCAGAGACGGTTGAAAAATTTCAATGTCCTAAATAGCCTTTTCTGATTCAGAGATGTTCACCTTCTTTTTCCAGGTGGATAAACATTCTGTACTATATATTTTCCCCAGAGTGAACATCACAGGGACAGAAGTAGTGTAGTATCTATTTTGATCTCCATTGTTTTGGGCTTAGAAGTCAGTGCTCTTTTTGGTCAGTGTTTTCGGTACCTTTGCATTACTTTAACAGAACACCTGAGATAATTCAGTTATAAACAGAAAACCTTTACTTGTCTCACAGTCAAAGGCTGCCAAACTCACTGCTTTATGCCTCAGGTGTTCTGGATGGCAACAGTATGAACAGATGGCAGAGTACATGCTTACTTCATAGCCAGGAAATAGAAGTCAGAAAGAGTAGAAGGTCAGAGGCCTACCATCCCCTCTTAAAGTATACCCCCAGATGCCATGGAATACCACAAAGCCTGTGATGACTAGTCTTCATTGCCTATTTGACAGTGATTAAGGTCACCTAAGAGGTTGCTCAATGTGTGATGTTTCTTGAGGAGACGTGAAGAAATGTCTGTTCTTCTACATAGAGCACCAGAGCAGACCAAAACAGCAAATTCCAACATGTCCACCTTGGTGAAGCAATGAGTTTATTAGGGTCTGAGTACCTTAAAGGCAGCTGTGTAGCTGGAAAATCTACCCCAGCCTGAGAGGTGGCCAGTGAAGGCTGAGCCTGCAGAAACCTGTGCTCCTCTTGCAGACGGTCTTCACTGGACAGCCTCTTCTCTCCAGCAAATGTCTTTTGCTTTATAACCTTATGAATCATCTAACTTTCTAAGCTTCCTGAATCTCATAAGCTGTCCTGCTCCTCCCATGATGGAATGCTTTCATTTAGAGGAACCGGCTACACAGCAGTGAGGCATGCCTGGGTGGGTCCCTGAGGACACTTCCAGGGAAGACTTGTTGGGGGGATAAGACCTGCCCTCAGAGAGGGCGTCATCCTCCTTGAGCTGAGCATCTGGAATGAATAAAACAAAAAGGAGAAAACAGGAAGAACCCTGCTGTCCATTTTCTTGGCTTTTTGGCCCACAGTGACGAGAAACACTCAACCCTTTCTCTCCCTTCAATGCCAGGACCTCTGAAAGTGTGAGTCTAGATGCATCATTTCTCTATGGAATTGTTTCTGCCAGGCATTTTGGCATCAGTGATACAAAGCTCACCTAACACAAGGACCTTTTCTTAAAGGCCCGCAGGCCCTTTCACTAGCACTGCTATGAGCACTGATCCCTTAGCATCCCTGCCTTTGTGGAGCGAGACCCAAACTGAGCAGTCACTCTTATGTCTGTGGTTATTTTCCTAATCCTTCCATTCTCTTGGTAAATGTGAAAGAGTTAGCTAAATCAAATTTCAACTCCCTTCGTATTTCCTTTTTGGAGGCGGGATCTTACCTAGTTCAAGCTGACCTCAAACTGGCTATTTAGCTTGATCTTGGCCTTGAATTCCTAACCCTCCCACCAGGCATTACGGGTATGCACCACCGCGCTTGCTGTTAAGTTTCTTTATGACACGAAGGTAGAATGGGAACTATTTTTAAGAGAAAGGTGACCAGTGAAGAGGAAGAAGAAGAGTACTAGGCAGTGGATATTATTAAAATATGTGCATATGAAGATGACGAGTGACATTTGCATAATTATTATACATCACATTAATAAGTTAAAATCATTTCAAACCTTAAAATATTTCTTGTTTAGGTACTTTTTATAGATTTAGGGCAAAAAGAAAGAATAGTTATGAAACAGATAGAAGACTATCCATCCTGACTCAGAAGACGTGGAAAAAGTAAAGAATCTAATTTCATACTCCAACTCCTATACCTAAGACAGTGACCCAGGTGTACCCAGAGGACCTTTTGCTTGAGATTCTAGTATGCTAAATATGGCTTCTCCAGGGCTGACATTACTCTGAAAGGTCCATGTCAACAGTAAATTAAAATTAAGCTGAAGTACAGTATTAGCACAGTAGTCAAATGCAGTGAGTGGTTCAGTTCCATCCTTAGGATAAGAAAAGGTCTGTCAGGGTGCCAGGTGGGTGCAAAGTTGCTCAGGTGAATGCTAATTTGTAATGGCTTTGTTACAAGACCATTTGTCCCTTGTCACTGCTGACTGGAGGATTTTAAAAGATTACTATCTCCAAGCGTATATAAACAAAAAATAACTAGCAGAAATTTTTGCTGTTTGTGTGAATGGCACTGTAGCCTGATCCTTGGGACGCTTCTGACTTTATATTTGATTTATTGGTAGGTAAGTTGTGCTGATCCACAGAGGTGTGTGTAGTCTTGGGGTGGGAAGGACTGATAGACACAGTGACTCGGGAGGCCCAAACTGAGAAGACGTGCACCTGAATGGTTCTCGAAGATTTAGTGTCTAAGCTATGTTGAAGACAATTAGCATCACTGAGTTAGTTGTTCTAACTGGAATGGACCGTGGTTGACGATAATGTATTGGTGAACAAAGATTTGGTGTCCTGTTGCCACCTACGAAGTTGCCTACTCTAAAAAGCAACATTAAATTAAATGGTGATTTCATTCTTCATAAGTACACCTAAAGCAGGCGAACACAATATAAACTTTGATTTCCATCCAAGTCTGCTGTTTAAATCTCAAGTACGGCGAGACAGGCAGGGAGAGCCGCTTCCCCACAAAGCCTAAAGCGAGCCCTTTGTACCCGCCAGCTTCCACGGCCTGCATGGGTTGCCCTGGCGATGAATGCCTTGCTTTGTGTGGTCTCGGCTTTTTTTTCTGGAGAGGCTGTTTTAATGAGAAGGTGAACAGAGGGGGCTTCCTTTGAGACTGGAATAGCAGGAGGGTCACTTCTACAAACGCAGGCACAATACTGCTGCTCCTTCTCACGGAGCTCGGACAGCCTGGCCGTCTGTGCCTTGGTCCCTGTCTCTCTCTCCTCTCATTTCTTATCTTTTATTATCGGGCAGTGTTCGAAGGCCTCCTTGGCTAAGTACCATTTCAGAAGGCCTGTGGCGTTTGAGGCCTGTGGCCTCAAAGCCCTGGAATCCCTTTAGAAGAGAAAAGTAACTAGCCAGATCACATCCCCTCCCTCACAACTCCCACCCCCCTTCCACGCCCCCATCTCCCGCCTGCCTCTGGCATCATCATTCCTGCAAAAAGGAATGAGTTTTGGTTTTCCCAGGAGGACACTGTTCAGTTCCTTTAACCTACCTACGCTGAGGGGCTTCCCTCAGTTTCCATACGCCCTAGGAAGTATACTGCTGTGGGCCTTTCTCCTTCAGTATCCGTTATGCAGGGCAGGAGTGGGAGGGACGTCTGTAATTGCTGTATTTCAGGACTCACTTGGGATAGATTTAACTGAACACACATAGTAAACTCTTTACTGTCCATGCTAACAGAAGAAGTAGTCATTCAGACTATATGCATATTTACATCTGACTTTGAAATGTGCTATGTGATTTTTTTTAGAGCAATAGCAGGTGGCTTTACAGAGAATACTAATAGATAATAGTGAAATTACATTTAGGTTGCCAGGGTTTGGCTCTGCAGGTAAAATGGCAGAGAAGCTCAGCCTGTTACTTCTACCCTATAAATATAGATGCTAGATTCTTGGTACCATCACTGTATTTATTCCTTACCATCTTTTTCTAACCCACAATGAACTACAGAAAAAAGGGAATGGGTAAGGCTTGCTTAAGCTAATTAAAGAGCATACTGCCCTACATTTATATTTATATAAGAGTTTAAACCTCCAAACTATGGTCCCAGAATGAGTAACATATGAGTGATGTTTAATATTTTGTACTGAGGAGTGTTAAGTTTCGGGATGTATTATTACTGTGATTGCTGGCATGTAAAGTCATTTGTTGTGTTTACTGCTATGTCCGCATTGCATAGAACAGTGATAAATTAGTATTTACAGATCAAATGACCAAATGGATGAAAAATATTCCTCTCTTTACCTTCTACAGCATGGTGTTTGTGTGTGTGTGTGTATGTGTGTGTGTATGTGTGTGTGTATGCTGGCCACAACCACCCAGATTTTATTATGCATTGATGATCCAAGTCTATGTTCTGGTGTTTATGTAGCCTGTGCTTTCCTGCCTGAGCCAGCACCTCAGTCCTTTCCCTTTTTTTTTAAATTTAACTGGTTCATTTACATATAAAAACTATATATAACATTTCTTGTAAATTGTAATTCCATATACAATTTCAGTGCAATATATAATAGTGGGAGGGTTTTTTTTTCTTATGAATAGTCTCATTCAATTTCTGCTACTTTGTGCTTTGCTCATTTGTCAAAGTTTTCATCATCATCATTACTGAGGCATCTTCTCTCTGGAGGTAAGTGACAAAGTGGTCCGCTGTTTGCAGGCCACTTCCATCACTGCACCTAGTCTGTCATAGGGGAGCTGTGTGTGATAAACCACCCAGTGATAGAAATCTCATACAAGCTGTACTTCCTCCAGCCATTTTTTTCTTAATAAATCTTTCATGTGTGCCACATGAGTTGAGAAGAAACCAGAAAGGAAAGGTCAAATTAGGATGGTACCACTTTTCCTTCATGACTCGCTCAGAGGAAAATGCGATCCTGTGACACAACGACTGTGTGGCTTCTAGTTCCACCTGAGGAGCCAGAGGCTCTCTCCCTGTGTACCTTGTGTTGGAGTGCAGCTTTAGCTGCTTGGCTTTAGAAGAGCTGTGATTGAGAATAAGTCCTCGCTTACCTGTTTCACAAATGGATATCTTGAGGTCCTCACAGCTCACTTCCCCCATCTGTAAAATACTCGTTGCAATAATGTCTACTTCATTGGCAGAAAATCAACTTCTTAAGAGTCTATAAAGAGGTTCCCTTCCTTGCACATTTTGTTATGACCCTGAAAGGTTCCATCCATGTCTACCGTGAGCAACATCAGCATCTTATTTGTCCTGCTGAGGAAACAGAAGTGCATGGAAGTTGAGTTATGTACTCAGCATTACAAAGCTGCTGAAGTTCTGAGGGACTGAATCTGTATCTCCCACTTTGCATTGTATCATGTGGACTCCCTGGGGTGTAAGGGTCTAAACAATTTAAAGCTGTTTCTTAACTATGCACCCCCCAAAGACATGTTTTACCTGAAGATATTGGGGGAGATGAAGCAGAAAACAGTGGCTTATTTAATCAACTAGGCATCTCCCCTCACTTTTTAGATGCTGGTAGGGCTCAGCTGGAGTGACACTCAGAGGTCTTGTCCCTGTCCGAGCCTGTGGAGGTGGCTATTTGATCATGCCACAACCCCCATAGAGCATTTACTAAGACCTGCCTCGTTAAGTGTATCTGTTTGGGTCGCTCCAACTCACTGTGAGGCACCTAGAAGAGATGTTTCTTTGCAGATTATGTCTTACATACATGATGCAGAAGGGAAGGACGACTCAGTAAATATGGGGCTGATTTGCACCGAAGAAGTCTGAGTGTGGTGCGGCTGCTGTGCAAGACAAGCTGTCAGGCTACCAGGCTAGTTCTTCAGAGACAAAGAGGTGGGGTGGGGAGTGAAAGTCGCCTGAATCCTTTTCAGGGGTAGGTCTGCTTCACGGCCTTTTTATGGCAGGAGAGAGCTGCCCTGATTCTGTTGCCAGGGAATAAGAGCTTGAGGTGTAGCCTGTGGCTAAATATGTCCCAGCTCAGCTCTATTGCATTCTCATTAGCTCCACTTCATAGCTGGCCAGAGGGAAAGATTAATTTAGTGACCAAGCTTAATAAATAGATGCTTCAGGTCCTACATTTCATGCATTGCACTCAGAGGCAGGGAGCCCACTGAAGTGCCAGCTTCAAGATGTCAAGGGCGAACAGCTGAGCTTGGGGGAAGTGCAAAGATATTTCTGCTGAGTTCTCTTCCCCAGCTCATTTTGTAATCATGCAAACTGCAACCTAAAAACCACAAGGCCGAATTGGCTCACCTTTGTGAAGCATTGCTTCATGTGTGCTTCTCCAAAGATGTTAATCCACTACCTAAGACATACTGTAGGAGAAATGGTGACTTTCTCACTGTAGGGCAACTAACATTGAAATCTTTAATCTCTCCAGCCTAAAGGGTTTCTTTTGGATGGCAAAAGTTTCTCTTTTGGAAGATGCTTGGTTCCAGGTAGCTGTCTCTAGAGAAAATTAGTTCTGAGGTACAAGAGAGTAAACAACATCATGTTCCATAAGGGCTGTAGTGGTGTGAGTAAATTCTGAGGTGGGTTCCTGATAGCAGCATTACTGTATGTGTGCATATGCATGTGCGTGTGTGTGCGTGTGTGTGCGTGTGTGTATGTGTCAGGAGGGTGTACCTGGAAAGACTGTGTGGTTTTTGATATTGTTGTTGTTAATGTTTTCAGCCTTGAGGAATTAGAATTTTTGCAGTTCATAAACCTATTTTCTCCAGTGTCAAAGAAACCTTTGTTTTATTTAATCTTGTCCTCAGGCCCACTAATTTCTTCAGGATTCCAGTTAATTAGTCCCTCTCAAGTGGGGCTTCTCACAAAGGAGGCAGCGACATGACATAAACATAGCTCTTGCCTTGCAGCCCCTTTGTTGGCAATGACTTTGGACAGAGAAGTACAAGACCCTTACCCTTGCTCACAGTACATTACTGATTACTTTGACCTTGAATAGAGGCAACCATTAGACATAATTGTTTCCATGATTATGAATAGAAGTTTGACACAGAGAGCAGGTGTCTCTTAAATAATCATCAAAGAGATAAAGCTTATTTTTGCATTTCAAACCCAAGCATTACTCTAGCATTTGTGGTATGAGTTATGCTAAATATACATTCTTTTCAATCATTTTTTCTTTTCCTCCTTTCCTTTCTTTCTTTCTTTTTGAGGCAATGTTTCATTATGTCATTCATATTAGCCTCCTACTCCCAATCTCTTTCCTCAGCCTTTGGAGTTATGGAGTTATAGTGATGTATGCCCAGACTGGCCCTAAATGTTGGATCTTAAAGAACACAGAGATATAAGAGAAGACTCAGGGAGGGGGAGGATTTATAGTCTGATAGTTTGATGTAATCAACTCACAAGTATTAGCAGAGGACCCAAAAGAGTTACCCCACCCACCAGACTGTATCCTGGAATCTTTCAGAATGTATGTTTTATCACTGGAAAGCCCATTTGAGAAAATCAGTTTCCACATCACATCTGTTCATATTGAATTATTAACTTTGACAACAGAATTGCTTTTAATATTTTCATTAAAACAACTTCTTGAAAAGTTCAAAGAGTTTCACGAAAATGCCATGTACTAAAAATGGAAAACAACAAACTAAAATAATATTGCATGAACATATTACTGACTTAAGTGTAAGTAAGTGTATGACGAGTCATATTTATGAATGATCGTTATTATTTTGTTTTAATGTCATAGCCAACGTGTTTATATTTATTGTGTATTTTTATTTAAAAATTGAGATATTTAAATGCTATTTGATTATAGATGCAGAGTGTCTGCTGTCTGGTTGGGTGGAGGACCCAGAGCCGGATTTGAAGTTGACCTGTTTGGCCACGCCACTCTCTCAACCCAGATTGCATGCTTCTTCAGGATGGCTGACGCTGAGGGAGATGGAGAGCTCGTCCTGAAGTTGCACATTCATCGCAATCACAATGTTATTACTTGACTGGTATTCTTTGCTCAGGTTGATGGAGGCTGGGGGTGGAACTCCAATTGGGTCTGTTTTTGTCAGCACTAAAGATAAATTCTGTATAAGATATACTTAGCAGTTTTGTTTTAAGATGAATTTGTTTGAAACACAGAGCTTAGATTAGACATGTGAAGATTTCAAACGTTGGCACTAGCTCCTAGACTTGGAATAATTTTCCTTTTTTTTTGCAGAAACAAGGTGTTTGAAAAACAGCTGAGAATTGCAAATGTGCTCTCAGAGTTAAACGTTAAACATGTGCTGCAACTTGTTTCCTAAGACAATATGTGTGCCGGCTTTGCTTGCTCACATTAAGCTTGGATGCTTGAATAATCCAGTAATTCTTGACTTGTGTTAAAGATATGGTGAAGCTACAGTTAATATTTCAAACTTCTGTAAAGTACTGTTAGCATTTCAGAGAGCAATGATGTCATCAAGAAAAACCGGAAGAGTTTGAATGAAGGTTGACTATGTGCTTAATGTCAGGCCGTTCTGTCTCCCACACCTTCTACTTTACACTCGATGCCAAAAACCTTAGGGTGCTGAATGCCTTTGTGTAAAATTTCTAATATTAAAATGCAGCCTGAGAAAAGTTGTAGTACATATAACAAATCTGTGCACTCAGATTTATAGTACTTGTGGCTAAATCTGTCCTGGGAATTACACTCATATTTAATTTTGTGGGTCAAGCAACTAAGGTTTGTATGGAAAAGAATAAGAGAACAGAAGGTTATCATATGGTTCTTAATTATATTCATTCAGTGAAACCGTATGATTAATGCAAGAGTTAGCACTCTGTGAAAGTACACGGCCTAAGCATCAAGATTAAACTTTTTAAAAAATATAAGTATGTTGTACTTCTTATGCTAATAGCTATTGTAATTGTACAGTGCCTTTGCTCTCGATTTCTGTAAGAGCCTAGATTTTAGAAAGGAGTCCTTCTGAGACAGTTATATATGGATATCAAAACTTAGACTATGTTAAAATAATTTAACACATCTCCGCAACAATATAACCCAGTGTTTGTCCTTTGAACAGTCCTTGATAGAGTTCTGTGAACACATTCTGTCAATCTGAGTTATTACACTCATCCTGCCTATGACAAGCAGGGAGGGAGGGGAAAAGAGATCTGATCTTAGTATCTTTAGAGCCGCAAAATAACCACATCAGACAACAATAGGCACTTGTCTCCCCTTGTCCAATTTTCCCTGCCTGTTTCCTAAGCTACTAAGCACTGAATTAGGGTCACTGTGTGGATACACTGTATACCTCTCAGTCTGCTGTTTTTTTCGTTTGTGAAGTTTTCAGCTCATTCTTCTAGATTGAAAAAAAACCAAAAGGCCACTTTTGTTTTTCTTTATGGTTTCATCTAAGTCGGGTCTCTCAGAAGAGGGAGAGAAAGAGGGAAAAAGAAGGCAGGGAGGAAGGAAAGAGAGAAAAGGAGGGCGAGAAGGAAGAAAAGGAGGATCCTATGGACTATGATAATTTCATCTCCTTGCCAACTCGACAACCTGGAATCACCTTATCTCAAAGAAAGACTGTGTCAGGTTGGCTTGCGGCTATATCTGTTGGGGACTGCCCAGATTAAGTTGATTGATGTTGAGTATTAAATCCGATGGGGTAGTACCATTGCCTGGGCAGGAGCTCCTGGACTTTGCAAGAGCGAAGAAAGTGAGCTAAGCACTAGAAGTACACATTGTACATTTTTTTCTCTCCTCCTGATTATAGATTTGAAGTGACCAACTTTGCAAAGTAGCTACCACCTTAACTTCCTTACGATGATGGACTGAAACTTGAACTGCAAACTAAAATACTCTTTCTCCCCTGTTTTTTGTTTATTGTCTTGTCAGTTTTTTTTATAATCATGATTTAATATCCAAGAAGTAGATTAAGTATGAGACTGGATACAAAGTAGATATGAGCAATAGACTGATATAGTAGACATGTGATTTTTATACTCTTCTTGATATCTAGCTAGAAAAATTAACAAACAAGCCGTGATTCTGGTGAGACACTTCAACCCCCAGAATCCATGTAAAAAAAAAATAAAAAGACAGGCATGGTAGCATGTGCTTGTAATCCCAGCACTAGCAGGGTAGACTCAAACAGATATCTGGGGATGGGTGGCTAGGTAGTCTAGCTCAATGAGTGAGCATCAGCCAGAAAGAGACTCTGTCTCAGAAACCAAAACAAATTTAAAATTCTAAGATGGATGACAACATCTGAGGTTAGCCATTGGCTTCTAGAAACATGTGCACATAGATTCATGTGCACTTGCACAGACAAAGAAGGTAGGAAGGAAAGGAAAAGGGGGGGATAGAGGGAGGCAGGCACACAGAGAAGTAATCCATGAGAGAACAGAACAAACCCACATCTTTTTTGGCACTGATAGGGGAAGTCCTCCTCCCTTACTGTCTGATCCTAGCCTATTAGATCCTATCAGGACTTCCTGGATCTTCTTTCTCGGTGGGTGGCTAGATTGCCCCACCAGGGAGAAGTGATCAAGGAGCAGGCAACAGAGTTTGTGTCAGAGACTGTCTTTTCTCTTCTTACTAGGGAGCCCACATGGAGACTGAGATGTCTATGCAGTACATCTGAGCAGGGGGTCTAGGTCCCTCTGTATGCAAGGTCTTTGGTTGATGCATCGGTCTGTGCAGTCCCCCCTGGGCCCTGCTATTTTTTGGCTATGTTGGTCTCCTTGTGTTGCTCTTGTCCCCTCCGGGTCCTTTTATATCCCCCTTCTTCCATGAGACTCCCTGCGCTCTGACCAAAGTTTGGCTGTGAGTCTCTGCATCTGCTTTGATCCCCTGCTGGTTGGAGTCATATGAGAGAACAGGGGGTGTGTTATAGAAATGTTGCCATGGACAGGTATGTTACATTAAAAGTCTCCATGACTACACAACAGGAAATTTTCAGCACCATTATAATCGTGTGCGATCACCTCCTGTTATCTATGTACCTAATTATTGGCAGGGATGAACATGCATCTTTGTTTTGTTATATTTTTAACATGTGTCTGACTGTGTGGCTCAGGCAGGCGGTGAGCTCGTAGGCCTAATCAGTGTTGGCCCTGCAGCCACTCAGGTTATCTGGGACTCCAGGTATATGTAGCCATAACCAGTTTATATAAAAATTTAAGAATTTAAAGACAAAATCTATTGTGTGGTTCAGAAAACAAAATTGATGGGTTTTTGTTTTTGTTGTTCTTGTTCTTGTTCCGAGTGTTAAGCATTTCAAACTTTGATAATGAAGGTCACCCAGCAGGTCTCATTTTCCCTTGGGTTCTGGAAAATTGTCAAGTTTAAGAGTTTTGCTCAGTTATCACATGCCCTCATAACCTATTTCTATTATGTATCTTTTTTGTGTTTTTATTCCTAATTGAATCATAGTTAAGCCTCCTACACTACAGTTAATTCAAGCTCCTTTTGGATGTAGGAAGGCTGCAAAGTAAACATAATTATTTGGTTAGATGTTTGACTGAAATGTTTTACCGTAGCTATAGCTGAACCAGTACTGGGAAACAGTAGGAGTTATTAAATATCAATTAATATTAACACATCTCTCTTGTGTAGATTGATACTTCACATTGTGATCACTCATTTCCCCAGAGTCCCATGACTTCACTAAACTTTATTACCATCTCGGTTTAAGGTACTCTACTACTGACAAAGAGCTGAGGGTTTTGGGTCTGATCCAGAGCAGATTTCCTGATGAGCTCAGTGCCTTTGTTAGCATTGCTGTAGGCTCCGGCACAGGGCTCTGCTCATCAGTGCAGTTGTTCCTAGTTGAAATTGTGAAGATGCTTTTCCTCCTCTGTTCCCCTATTTGTCTCTATTTTCATTCAACAGTCCCTTTGGCCCTCTGACCCCATACCTATTCTTTTCAGAAAGAAAAAGTTCATGTTTTACTTATGGTTAATTTTAGGCAAAACTTGATTGCATTTTAAAAAGAGGGGGGCATGAGGTTGGAAAGGCGATGTGCTGTGGTGCTGCTACAAAGGAGAAGAAGGATGTATTTATGATCAGGATACAATATATCAATGTATGACATTTTTAAATTAAAAATAAATAAAAATGAAATAGAAATAAAAAAGAGCAAGAAAGTTGTGAAGGCGGAGACTGGTGCATGGCTGAGTGGTTGGAATAGAGGGAGTATCTGCCTTCAGCGTGAAGGATGATAGCACACAATCTGTTAGAACAGACAAGTAAAAGAAAAGTCTTCTCTCCTTCTCTCCCCTTCTTCCCTTCCCTCTCCTCCCCTCCCTTCCTCTCCTCTCCCCTGCTCTTCTTCCTTCCTCTGTCTTCCTCCCTTTTCATAGAATGGGGTACCCTTCTTCACTTGAGTTTGATCATCTGAACCCTAGCATTTCCAGCCTTCAAGCCTGGCTCTTACACCAGCAGAGCCTCGAGAACCCAGGTTTCCAGCCTTGGACTGGGGGGTTACAGCATCATGTCTCCTGCTTTGGGGGTTTTTAGAAGTTGGACTGAGCCATGTTACTGGACTTCATAGCTCTTCAGATTACATAGAACCTTAGTGATATTTCTTACATTCAGTCATCTTGTATGCCAATAAATCTGTTCTCTGAAGTTGTGTGTATCTACCAAAGTCTGCCTGTGCATCTCTTGGTTATCTATTGACTTGCTCTCTTTCTCAGAAGAATACTGACCGATGTGTTGACAAGCCTTTCCCAGGCTTCAGTCTTCCTCTGTGTCTTCACTTGCCATTCTGTGTAGCTGGAAAATAATGGCTCATTTTTAGGTAAAGAAATTTGATATTTAAAAGGAAGGATGATTAGTGTGAGGCTTTTAAGCAGTGAATTAAAAGCAGTGTAGAAAGGGCGGGTAGACAGGAAAGAAGGAAGAAACAAGTAGCAATAATGAAGCCTCATGCTTAGAGCTTTCCGTTTCCTCAATAGCAAACCATATGTAGTAAGATTTATTCTCATATATCTTTTCTGAAGCTGTCCTGTCTTAGATAATTTAGATTCCTGAACACTTTTTTCTCCTCCAGTTGAGTTTTCACATTGAATTCATTATGATGTTATGGAATTTCATGACAGCAGTGCTTGAGACAGGATTTAAGTGAAACAGTACAGTAGGAAGATGTTTCAGGAAGCAGAAGTGTTGGGGGAGAAAGATGAGTGAAAACTTAGATATGTCAGGGTCATTGCTTCTTACAATTGAGACATATACAGAATGCCGTTGAGACTAGACTAGTGAAAGGCACACATCCAGTGTCTCTGTCTCCTTACCCTGTCCCTCACCAGCTGAGGATTTCCTCGAGGGCTGCAATTCCCCTGCACTTCTGCTATGCCCATGCCTAGGTTGAATGGGTAGCCTCATAAAAGCCCCAAGTAGCAAGGAAGAAATACATGCAGGTTATGTTTGAGGTAGGATAGAAAGGGATTAGTATGAACTTCCATGTATTGTTCACAGAAGTTACCTGAAAGTGGGGTAGACCAGGATAGAGAGTACTTGCAATGTATGTTTGTAAAATAATGTAAAAGTATATATATATATATATATATACCTATATGTGTATATAAGATATGTGTATATGTATAAAATAACTACTATCAGTGCCCTTGGGTAGAGCTCCAAAAACCTTTGTAATATCCTAGGCAACAATGGTGGCAGGAAAATCTGCCGCTTTTGTGTTTTCGTATCTGGGTAATAGCATCTTTTATCAAATGAGGCACGTCTTAGCATGCTTCTATATTGGGAGGTTGTTACCAGAAAAACAAGCCATGATTTTCATTCTAGAGATTTAGCTTCTCCCCTATTTGTTAGAGTGGGGGTTAATGGTTTGAAAGAGAACTAATACTTGACCGTATCTATTTAGTGAACCTTCATAAATATCCCTGAACTATGTGATTCAGAGTTCTCAAGTTGATAAGCATATGCATATACTAAGAGGCCAAGAATCCCAACTAAGGAGAACAGGAGCTCCAGAACCTTCCAGACTTTGACTTTTATGTCTTTAATCCAGTTGTACCTCTGTTCTTCATTATATCTTTGGTTCACCAATCCGTAAACATATGTCTCTTTGAGCATGATGAGAGAGTGAGTTCTAACAACACAGTAGGGATTTCTGAGAATCATCAATTTAAAGCCAGTTAGTTAGACCTGTAGGCTACACCCAAGAGTTAAATGGGTAGACACTGAGCTATGTGCAATCGCGTCAGATTGAGGAGTCATTTGCTACTACCACTAGATAGACGATGTCAGAATTTATAGGACATCCTATTGGAGGCCCCTAGCCAAATGCTTGACTGACATGTTGTGAGAGGATACTGAGCATATGGTATCAGAGTGCTGTTTTGAGTTGTCTGGTACTAGAGGCATGAAAGTTGTTTCTTTGTTTTGTTTTGGTTTTGATTTTGGTTTTTTCTATTACACTAGTATGATACTTAGTCTAGTTCACTTCTCACTCCTTTTGCACTTTTATTTGTAATCACCTATCTAGTCACTCATTATGTATTTATTTAGCATCCATTCTATTCCAGATAATGCAATAAGCTCAAGGGACATGATGGGAAAGCAAGATATGATTATTATTTTTAGATTTTATTTTATTCATGAAAATTACTCAATAAAATATTCTTAAAACAAAAACCCAACAGACGAACAAACAAAACCCAAGACAGTATCATGGCAGAGCCATACAAAATTCCTCTTATAGGAGTGAAGGGTAAGAAATCAGAAAATATGTCACAGTGGCAAAGCAGACCTTAGTATGGCTGTCAGTGGGGCTCTATGAGGTTTGAAGTATGAGATTTCTGGAAGTTGTACAGATGAAAGTCACCCCTCATTGACAGACTCAGTGGATAAAGACACTTGTCACCAAGCTTAATGACCGGAATTCAACTTCTTGAACCCACATAGTAGGAGAGAACCAATACTCATGAACTGTAGCATGCATGAGCCTGCACAAGTACACACACATGCATACACACAAACTCACACACTGAATAAGTAAATAACTGTAAAAACACTTAAACTGACCTTTAGTAATTTCTATCAAATTCCAATTAAATGAGAAAATCATTTTTCTGTCATAGTTTACAAGTTTGGGTGGGAAGCTAAATGTTGATTAAGATTACATTTCCATTCCATGGCCATGTTTTCTCAACTGAACATCTCTTTTTTACAAGAAACCAAAAATAAGATGAATAAAATAACATCAGTATTGTTTTTTTGAACTCTTGGGAAACTTTGAAATAAGCAAACGCCAAAGAGGAAACTCTTCAAGAAGGACTAATTATGGGCCGCTGTAAACAAGTTTCTTGCTGTGTGCGTGGATTTTGTAGGTTTCATGGGTTGGCATTTGAACAAGGAACAATTTTTGGCTGCTGATGTCATGCTCCAGAATGCCCAGGTGTGCCCTCCCGCTGTGCTGCCTCGGATAGAGCCTGTTCAGCACTGCTTGCTGCTGAGAGCCTTTTTACACTTGCAAATGAGGTGGCTCTTTTTGCCTACTGTGGGAAATTTCTCCCAAATGGTCCTTGGCTGGCATCTTGCCCCAACTAAAATCGATGTAGTATAGTCTGTTGAATCTGGGTATGGGGCCAACATACAGGAGTATAAATCTCATGTAACAGAGAAAGATGGACAGGAGGAAACTGCATTAAATTATCTCTACAGTCACTGACAGGCTCTAAAATGGAAGAACGACACTAAAGAAAGGACATTAGCCCTGATCCTCTCCTCTAGCCTTTATATGGAGAGAAGATTCATTGAGCATTTGTGGAGCAATTCATTCATTGTTTAATTAATATGTTAGAACATATTTAAATTCCGATAATATAGTAGTGTACTGGCTAGTTTTTAGGTCAACTTGACTCACCCTAGAGCCAAGAAGAGGGAACCTCAGCTGAGAAAATGCCTCCATAAAATCAGGCTGCAGGAAGCCTGTAGGAGATTTCTGTAAGAGGACCCCACCCATTGTGGGTGGTGCTACCTCTTAGCTGATGGTCTTTTGGGGTAATAAAGCGGGATGAGCAAGCCATAAGGAGCACTCTACCATGACCTCTGCATCAGTCTCTGCTTCCAGGTTCCTGCCTTGACTTTGTTAGATGATTGACTGGAATAAGCAAACAAACCCTTTCCTCCCTCTGCTGCTTCCGGTCAATAGAAATTCTAAGACAAATAGGGGCAGACCATTATTGTTTAGATACATCATAGTGAACAAGGTATAGAAGGTTCCTGCTGTATTGGAGATTTATATTCTGAAGGTGTGGAGGAGACAGGATCAAATGAAACTGAGCAAGGTAAAAGAAATAATTAGGTGGGAAGTGCTATCTACACTGATATGTTAGGAAGCAGGTGGATTTTCTGAGGGATGTTAGTGTAGCTACAGGTGAAGCTGCAGACAGTGTGAAGTCATGGTGTTGGTGAGGATGGACAGCAGGGCTGCCACTGTGAAGAACAGTCAGCTCCTGGGGAGTGAGAGTGATTAGCTGCTCCTGCTTAGTGAGCAACAGGAACGAAGTGCAAAGGGGATGAGCAAGACTTCCCTCAGACAGAAGAACTGGCTCAAGGTTCCTTGCTGCCAACAGGGAGGAAAGCCCGGCTTTTCCCAAGAGGTGCAGTGTTTATGCAGGCCGAAATAAACACAGATGCTGATTCTCAGGAGGCAGCCAGGTGACAGAACTGAGCACTTTCCTGGAGAATGAGCTCTCTTCCCATACTCTGTCATCACCTTCCCCAAGGGTCTATTCACACAATGCTTGCAATATCTATGACCTTATCCCTTAGAGAGGCTGCATGAGCAAGAGACACACAATTTTTCCATTCTATATATACACATGCTATTAACTTAAGACTGGTATAAAATTTCCTCTCGTTGTGTGGCTGAGAAGTAAGCAAATTGTGCATATTGTTAATTAAAAATATGGCTAATATCTCCAGGTTTTCTTGGATATTTGTCTAATTGTCTCCACAATGCCAGTAATTATCACCCTATCTAAAGTAACTATTCCATCCCACCCATTCATCCGGCATTCTTATTTCTTCCTCTATTTGGCTTGGTTTTAAAAATTTTAACATGGATTTATTTTGTTGATTGCTTACATCATTAGTGTATATAGAGATGGATATATATACATATATATGAATATATATAAGAATAATAATTAAAGAACTCATGAACTTGAGAGGAAGTAAAGGGGACATGGAAAGAGTTAGAGGGAAAAGAGTAGGAGAAAATGATGTAAATATAGTACCTATGTAAAAAAAAACATTAAATTAAATGCTGTTACAATGTTGACTGGGTCTGCTCATGTTCAAAATTAGTGTTTAAAAGTCACATCAGAGGTCACATATATTTGTGTGTAAGTTGGCATCCCTAAGAAGCACAAGTAAAATCAGAATATGAAAGAGACTTGTTGAAAAAAAATGAGGAAAGAAAAAGGAAAAAACAAAAAGTCCAGAGGGCTGGTGGGCTGATTAGTTGTCAATTTGACAAAGGCTAGGGTGGTTTGGGAAGAGGGAACCTCAGTTAAGAAAATGTCCCTATCCGATAGACACAGGATTGTAGGCAATCCTGTGAGGCATTTTATTGGTTAATGATGTGAGAGTGCCCAGCCAGCTACAGGCAGAGCACCCTACAGGCAGAACACCCTACAGGCAGAGCACTCTACAGGCAGAGCACCCCTACCTTGGACAAGAAAGCAGGCTGAGAAAGCCAAGCCGCGAGAAACACACACGTAAGCAGAACGCCTCCATAGTTCCTGCTTCAGTTGTTGCCTTGAGTGCCTACCCTCGCTTCCCTCAGTGACGGACCATGACGTGGAAGTGTAAGCCAAATGAATACTTTCATCTCCAAGTTGCTTTTGGTCATGGTGTTTTATCATGGCAGCAACAAACAAACTAGGATGGAAGGTCTTCAGACCACGTCGGGCCACCATACATGATTGACTTTGGGGAAAGAAGAGATAGAAAGAATGATGAGGAACAACAGACAACTGCAGTGCAGGCTGGATGGTTTGAGGTCTTAGTATGGGTGAGAGGGATCACCTAGCAAGAGTTACCCAGTGTAACTCTTGATTCTAGTGTCCCCAAGACTAGACATCAGAATAGGTAAAGTGGGGCTCAACAGCCCAACCAACAGCTGGGGTTCCTAGTCACTTTTCTTAACAGATTCTCTTGAAGGGAATTCTGAGCAGCACTCCTCTGTGACCACGGAGAAACATTCTCAGAGCCTTTAACAAAATTGTCTTGGGACTGGAAAGATTGATCAGTGGTGGAAAGCAATGGCTTCTCTTCCACAGGATCTAGGTTTGGTTCCCAGTAAGCATAGGGATCCAGAACCCTGTTCAGGCCTCCATAAACACCAGACACCAGTCACACACATGGTACATACACATGCGGGACAAAACACACTCATAAAAACGTAATCTTGCTTTTTTTCTTCTTCAGGTTTATTTAACCTGCTATTCCATCAATGCAATGAATTGCTTTAAAATTCATTGTTTTAATTCTCCAAACTTAGGATACATCATTAATAACAGCTACAGAAGATTAGGAGCAAAGTCATTGAGAATAAAGTAACAGCCTTCCATTTGTCTTTGCTATCCACGACCAGACAACCACTGGAACTGTGTTCCTGCTGAAAGCGTCACTGTGAATCATTCATTCCAGAGGTTTTAAATGCCACATATATGCTGAGCACTTTCAAATTTGTGGATCTACCTTTTACAATTCTCTTGAACCCTAACTAAAATTTTTGGCTTTCTTTGGCTATCCTCCAATGTGTTCCATAGCCAAAAGACAGTATGCATTGAATTTTTAGTTTCAAATATTTCAGGCTCTCATTTTTAGCAGCAATATTTGTTTACTTTGAAATCTGTGGCTATTCTTTTTTTCAGAGTCAGTCTTCCCTTATGTTTTCTATGCAAACCATTTTAATTATGCTTTTTTTGGTATGAGCCAGTTTTTCTGTTTCTAGCTTATCCTAGATTGTTACTGAACAAGTGCTGTATGCCCTCTGTTTTTTTTTTTTAATGATGCAATCCAGACTGGCTTACTGCTGTCTCATTTTCTAGCAATACCCTGGGCTCAGAATATATCTTAATTCTAAGCTGGGGAATTTCTATGCCATCCCAGTGGAACTGAAAACATATGGGTGCACAGTATTGGGCATATGAGCTACTTAGTTTTCCTATTGAGGGCAGAGAGGAGCTTCCTCTTTTGTGGCAGATGGTTTGAGCTTTCCCAACCTTTCTTATCCAAGGATGCAGCCATTTTCAAGTCCTGGGTTTACCTAATGTCTCAAGACAAATTTCTGTTTCATTTTCTTTTCTTCAAACTCAGCCTTATTTAAAGTTCCAAATATCAGGACCAACAGTTTTCCCCATCCTACCCCATGTCATACTGATTATTTTGACTTTATATTTTGCTTGGTTTCTCATTGCATTCATAGGGGCTTTGCATTAGTTTTCAAATTTTCATTTTAACAGGGCTCTTTTCACTTATAGAATCACCTTGTTTTTGTTTTGTTTCTTTTTTTGTCACCTTTTTTTCTTTCCATTGCTATCAGAGATGCCATATTATTAACCTGTTAACCTGAAATGTGTTGCTGTTTTTTATATATTAAATTTACACAATTGAGCTCTTCAGAAGCAGATACTAATGTAGGAATTGTTAAGAATTAATGGGGGCAGCAAATACAACATAAGAGCCAGTCAAACTCTGCAATGTGGGCTTGACGAAAGTATAGCCGCCCTGTGGGGAAGCTCTGGAGAAGATACTGCAAGGTAGCCGTGATGGCTACCTTTGGTTGTCAAATGACTACATCTGGAATTAACTGAAGCCCAGTTGGCTGGGTATAACTGTGAGGAATTTTTCTTAATGAAATTATTTGAAGTGGGATTTTATCCAGATCTTTTGAGGGGGAAAGTGCTACCTTTAACCTGGACCACACCTTCTGTTAGCAGCCTATAAAGGACATAGAAGAAGGAAGTTCTCTCTTTTGGCTCACTTATTCTCACCTTTGTAGTAAATCCATTTCTTCACTGGAATGAAAGTCTACTTCTTCAGGATTTCAGCATCTGCTGAACAGCTAGACTCCTGAACTGAGCAGCTACTGGACCCTTAGACTTTTTGTGGGTGAACAGCCATTGTTGGACTAACTGGAACACATCCTGTTATAGAAATAACCCCTGTGTCTATCAGCAGATGAATGGCAAGGGGAAAATGGCACATATACAGAATGAAAAAATTCAGGCATAAAGAAGAATGAAGTTAGGTTGTTTGAGAGAAAATGAATGTAACTGGAGATAGCCACATTAAGAAAGTTAAGCTAGTCTCAGAAAGACAAGCATTGTTTGTGACTCCTAGATTTTATATAGATATATTGAATCATGTGTTTGTGTGACAGGAATGTAGAAGAGAAGCTGTTGTGGGGGATAATAGGGGCAGAAAAGGGCATGTCTAGTAGTTTATGTTCAATATATAATATATATATCTGTATGAAAATATCTGTATGTAACAGAACCATTTGCAATGAATATACAATGAAAAATCAAAACAAAACAGTTTGGATTCTTTCAGTATGAGCTAGTAACTGATTGGGCATTTCTTTTGGAAGCACATGAGCAAAATATTATTTTGCCATCTTTGCAATACAACAACATACATACAGATGCTGATGGAGGTTCAGTATTTTCATTTTTATTGTACAGGTGGTAGAAATGAAGATGAGTTTTCCAAGATCCTAAGGTAAGTCAGTTCAAGTAATGTGTCAACTGTTGATTTCTACGTCATTGATTTCCTGACAAAACAGCAAACAATACACAAGTGTTGCCTCAAAAGTGGTGTTTCCAGCTGTGGACTCTGCTGTGTGAGATAGTTTTGGCTGCTTGCCTAACTGGTAATTCTTCCTTTTGCCATCTATGGATCTTAACCTTCAAGGATAGAGTGAAATATGATGAAGTAGAGTGCACACAGCAGAAGGGCAAGACACCTTTGCAGGGTGGGGGGATGGACCAGTCAGGTTGTGTGAGCATACAGAAAGGTGAACTTTGCTTTAGTTTGCTCTTCTATTCGTCCTCTTTTTATTCTTGTTTATCTTGCTGGAGAGTGCAATTTTATCCTATGAACAACCGCAGGCAGGAACACTTTCTACAAAGGAGTACAGGAACAGATTTATGGTTCATAAAATTATACAACACAACATTTTTGCCTGCATTTGTAGATAAAAATAAGCGGTTTTATTGACTGAGATTGTAGTGGGATGCAAGTGGGAGGAAAGAGAGAAGAGACTGTGTGGGTATAGCTCATGAAACACAAAACATCAGTAGAGCAAAGGACTGGTCAACCAAGCTGGGGCCACTCAACGAGCTCAGTCTAGGGCAAAGGCAGGTACTGACAAACCCAACATGCTTCTGATACATGTATGTTGTCCTCAGCACACACAGTGATTCCCAGTAACTTCATTAAAATTCTAGGCGTGGGACTGGAGAGATGGCTATTCTTTCAGCTATCACAGGATTGATTCCTAACACCCATATGGTGGCTCACAATCAACTCTAACTCCAATCTCGGGGGATAAAATACCTGCCTCTTGCCTCTGTGAAGAGCAGATGTAACAAGCGGTACAGAGACGAAACACCCCCACACCTAAAATAAGTAATAATATTTTAGAGGATATTCTAGGTGAAATATTGGGGCTTAGAAGAAATGTTCAAGGAACCAAAACAAAGAAAAACTAAGTAGGTACTATCTGAAAAACGATTACTGAAGCAGTCAGCATGGGAAAAATTCCTCAGCACTGTACTCCTGGCAACATCAAGACAAAGAGGAAGGGAAGCTTCGGAGCTGCAGGGGAAGTACACTACTGAGCAGGAGTGGAGGAAAAGCCTTGTTTGCATATTTTCTGGAAAGGTGTCAGGAAGAGTGCATGCAGAGCTTTGCCCAAAATAGGTCATCTGAGTGAGGAGAATATTACTAAGGGACTGGCCTGCTTATTGACTTTTATTTAACTCTTGTAGCAGGAAGCACACACTGGCAAGAGCTTTGGGGTAAAAAAAAATGTGTCTGATTTCTAACCACAAGAAAAGGCAACAGATCCAAAGCCAAAGCATATTCTTGGATTGATCTTTCATAGAGCCTTAATTTAGCCTGCTGGAGAAATGCTTTCTGAGAGCATGGAATTATTTAAACCTTCTAAGGAAAGCTTTCTCTCTTAGCTGTAAACCTGGAATTTACTGCAAAAAGACCTTCTGCTAATTTGTCAAAGTAATTTTCACTTCTTGGTCCATTTATTTATGAAGGGGCTCAGTGGGAATGGGGTGGTGAACTTGTCCCTACATACATAGTAAATATTATTATGTCCTTAGCAAGTAATAGGGATGTTTTAAAAAAAAAAAAAGGAGCTGCAAAGCACTAGAGCTATATAAATCATCAGGAACATAGCTCAAAAATTTACCGTTGAATAAAAAAGCAAGTGGCAGAAGGGTATGTATAGTGTGCTATTTGTGGATACATATTTTAAGTGTAAAGTTTTGAAAACCAAATATAATATGGTGCCGGCTGCCTGGTATGGGGAAGTTGCCTCTGGGGCAGAGTTTGATAAGAAGGGAAACTGAGAAATGAGATTGGTGTTTGCTAAAGGAAACTTCAGTTCTCTCCTTACATCAGTGTTTTCTCTACCTCCCCCTTTCTCCTAAAGAATGTGAAAAACTGTATGTGCAGTTTTAATTAAGATCATAAGATCTATGTTCTAGGAAAAGAAGCACAATAGCAAAAAAAAAAAAACAAAAACAAAAACAAAAAACCATGCACATGCTTTCCATAGTGCAAATATCTTCACGTTAGCTGTATGAACTGCTAATGGTATGATACCTACTAATTCTACCAGCGGCCTCTAGAAGAAACAGGCAAAGATAAGAATGACTAAACAAATCTAATCCAGATTTGAATGGTCAGGACGCAGGAACATGTGTGGAAAAGAAATAAAGGTGGGGAAAAGCAAAAAGAAGCAACTGGCCTAGAATTCTGAGAGGAGAGAATACAAGAAGAAGGAATAATGTGGGACCCTCAACAGCTCGGAGCAAACATCTCAATTCAAGGCATTTCCATTATTGTATCAGTCAGACCTGTATTTTGGTCTGTATTTTGCAAAACACATTAGGTTGAAGCCTGCAGCTTCAAAGAGTTTTTACTTGAAGCAAATGTCATAAATTTGTGTTAGTCTAAAATGTAAGGAGAATAAATTTGCAGCACTGGTTTGACAGAAGTGTGTGACTCATAAATTTGACTAAAGATTCTTTGTGTGTCCAGGTTTTCTTTGTGAGTAAGTGGCTAGAGGAACCACTGGCTCTAGGACAGTGGGCGCATGCAGCACCAATGGAAGCTTTGATCTGTGACACAGACACCAGCAACACAGGAATAGATTCTCCTGTCCTGTCTGGTTAAAAGGCAACTTTTGTCTGGAAAGTTCCCTTCTAGCAATACAGAGACCAAAGCAAAAGTATTAATAGGACTGGCTAGGGCAGAAAGTCCTAGCTTTTGTAACTGATTGTGGGTCGATGGCAGCGGTTCTCAACCGTGGGTCGTGCCCTCTTTGAGGATGGGGGGATCGGATGAACTTTTCACAGGGGATGTACGTCAGATATTCTGAATCGCAGGTATTTGCATTACAATTCCTAACAGTAGCAAATTATAGTTATGAAGTATCAGCAAAATAATTTTATGATTGAGGGTCAACACAACACGATGAGCTTGAATTAAAGGGTCGCATCATTAGGAAGGTTGAAAACCACTAGTCTATGGTACCATACCATTCCAGTGTCACAAATTAAACCCTATACATGAAGCCTTGTATGGGGCAATCTGGTGGCAGGGGACACATGCATGAAAGATCACATTTAATCCTTCATTTTGTGCCGGGCCCAATCCCATCTAATAACATTGTCTAGAATGGAAATGGACAGGTTTTGTGAATCATATCGAGGTAAGCTACTGCTACCCACTATCGTCTACCTGACCTTTTATTTCAGCAAGTAATCCATTTCTGTTGGTTACAGAACTGGGTGAGGTGGGGGTAAGCAAGGATATACTCCAAAGAAAAGGAAAGTGCTAAAACTCCGGTGAGACGTGTCCTCCTGGTGCTCTTTTTGCAACACTCGGCGTCCACGCAGCTGTTGCCCTGGCGCCCGCGAGTTTTCGTGTTGCAGTGGGAGCCTGCAGCCTCTCCGGTAGCTGAGAGCACGGGCAGAGCTCTTTGTGGGAAATGGTGAGCACGCCAGCTTCAGATCCTGCCCTGGTTTTTAGTTTCAGCAGAATTTTGAGTTCTAACAGAAGGGGTTTTGAAGTACAAGTGTTTATATGATTTCTTGAAACCAATTAGAGGCTCTAAATATACAGACACATCTCATACTATGAGTTCTCTGGCAAAACAAAATAAGGGGTTTTATTGATAAGCTGAGGGTCAGATAGGAACCTGGGCCATTCTGGCTTTAATAAAACATTAAGTGGTTTAATTAAATCATTAATTCCACCCTCACTTCCATTTTTCAAAATACAACATACAAATAAAACAGGTTCTGTTTCTAGCTGGTTCTCTTTTCCTCTATAATTCATTAGGTTAAGTCTATAAATTGACTTGCTACACTGCTGTAAAGCACTTGTGGCCATTTCAGGAACAGAGCACTCTAAGCAGGATGCAGGCAGGTATTGATCTGAAAGTGACCTCTTCCTTCATCTATCATAAAAGAGGTAGGATTTTTATTTTTGTAGAAATGCCCGTAAAAAGGTATATGAGCACAAAGTTTATGTCTGACTTGTCACAATTATCTTGACAGATCATTAAAATAATTTTAGCTTTTCATGTGGAAAATTTCTGAAAGGCTTAAGCTATCTAGCATGCCTGTTTGGTAATTTTCATGTGTTAAATTTTAAATTAATTTTTTATTTAATGAGACTTACCCATGAAAACTGGTTTAAAATTAGAAGACTTATAAAGAAAGTTAATGCATAACTCATCCTTCCTGGACTCTAGTTTCTCGGCTCCTTTGTGTTGAGTATAGATTTCTATATAGAATGATCCTTCAAGATTACATTAACTCAGGATTAATGTTTCAACCTTTTATTTGTTCAAGAGAAGCCTATGGATGTGAGAATGAAGAATAACATGAAGCAATGCAATCAGTGAAGCATCGGTATGTGATGGCCACTGTGCAGGTGTTTAACAGCCCTGTCACCTTGATGGACATGGGCTGTGATAGGTGAGTGAGCCAGTCATTAGCAGCCTGTGGGTTGAAGGTAAAGGAATCTTTGTTTGTTTTTGTCTGCCGTTTTCCTGAAGTCGGCGTTCTCATAGGATTGACTCTTCTGTGTTTGGAATCTTGTCATCAAAGCCTCTTGTGGTGCCCTAGGAAGATTTATTGTATGCCATGTGGAAATGCATTTTCTTCAAGTCTAGGAGCAGAGAGGTAACCTGAAGGAGCAAGTTGGACTTGTGGGCCGTGCTGACTCTAGAGTTCTTAATTTTAGCTATTTGGAGACCTTGACAGAAATGCATACGTTGGGGTGGTGATTCAGTCTGAGGTACAGATGACACCAGAAACAGTATGAAAAAATGTGAGAAACTGTATGATACACAAGCTGTGTTTTAGTCTTTAAATTACCTGATACTGTCAAATGAATACATCCATCTTTGAATATATGTGGGAAACTGATTCATAGAGACTGTTTGTATACTAGAATCCACAGATGCTTAAGTTCCTTATATAAAATGGCATAATACTTGCATATAATCTACATGACCTTCCAGTAATCCATCTCTGTTACTTATAATATTTAATATAAAATAAATGTTATATAAATAATTATAATATTTATATTATTTTAAAAATGACAAAATGTCTGTTCAAGTTCAATATATTTTTTTTCTGAATATTTTTAATCTGTACCTGGTTAAATTCTTGGGCACCAGAAAAAGAATGAAAAGACTCTACCCAGCAGTGTATCAAAGCAGATGCTGAGGCTCACAACCAAAGTTTGGGCAGAGTGCAGGAAATCTTATGAAAGAAGGGGGAGATAGAAAGACCTGGAGGGGACTGGAGCTCCACAAGGAGAGCAACAAAACCAAAATATCTGGGCCCAGGGGTCTTTTCTGAGACTGATACTTCAACCAAGGACCATGCATGGAGATAACCTAGAACTCCTGAACAGATGTAGCCTATGGCAGCTCAGTCTTCAAGTGGGTTCCCTAGTAAGGGGAACAGGGACTGTCTCTGACATGAGCTCAGTGGCTGGCTTTTTGATCACCTCCCCCTGAGGAAGAAAATTCAGGCCAGTCCTGATGAAACCTGGTACGGTAGGGTCAGATGGAAGGCGAAGAGGACTTCCCTTATCTGTGGACTTGGAGAGGGACATGGGAGGTAATTAGGGAAAGAGCGTGGGATTAAGAGGGAATGAGGGAGGGAGCAACAGCTGGGATACAAAGTGAATAAACTGTAATTAATATAAAAACAAAATTAAAATTAAAAAAATAATTCTTAAGGCTTCCTCATTTTCATCTCTATGATATTATAGTTGTGTATCAATTTTGGTTCCAAGTCAAGGTTTGCATTATTATGAATAAGAGAATTACATTTTTGATGTGTTAAATGGCTCATAAACAATACAAGTTCTTCCTCATATAATTTTCATTTTTTCTCAGTTACTATGTTTTCATTTATATTGCTTTCTAAGTACTTATTCTACTATTTTTCTATTGTAGCTTGCAATGGTCTTTCCCCTCCAAATTCCCACCTCATCAGAGGGTCTGCCAATAGTATTATTTCCTCCTAGATCACTTTCCTGAAGCCCTGGGTCCCACCTATATTAATCTGGACCATTAATTTTCCAACTCAATGATGAAGAGTTCTTGTCTCCTGAATGTCATAATTTTGTTGCTCTTGATTAACACCCTTGTTTTGCTCAATTAAATCTTCCAAAGGAAAATGTGGTATGAATTTTTACTTCCCTTATAGTTAGGGTTTCTTTCATTCTTGACAAATAGAGGATGGTATTTCATTGCCTCCTCATAGTTCTGCAGGGTCACTGGTTAGTTTTAGCCAATGAACTGTGAGTAGGGGGTCACATGTATGCACCACTGGTCAAATCAATTTCTTTCTCCATGAAGGAAGCCATGTGTTGAGATTTCTTTTAATCCTGTATTGCATCCAGGTAGTCTTTAGCCTTGTAGAGTATCCTGGGCTCTATGAAATAAGCTTTGCATTGTTAAACAACCTGCTTTCTCTTAACTCCTATACAGAGTATCTCTGGTTAGTAGTTTGGTTGTATACTGAATCTGAGATTATCAATAAATCTGACGCTATTCTGATTTTTATTGGGTTGGATGTATCCTACATTTTCTGAGTACTCATACTAAATATTCTATATCTTGTATTTAGAAACTTTACAGTGCTGTGTCCTTGGATGGGTCTTGCATGCTTGGTTAATTTTAGTCTCTTCACCTATTCTGATATAGTTCTATCTTTATATCTATCTATCTATCTATCTATCTATCTATCTATCTATCTATCTATCTATCTATCTATCTATCTACCTGTCTATCTGTCTAAAGTAGGTCATTTTGGAAAATTATATCCTTAATTATCTTGGTCGAGTTTCTTTTATGTCTTTGATGCTGCTGCTTTTTTTTGTTTCTATACTTTCTGTAATTCAGATGTCAGCTAACTTGGAATTTTGTTGTTCTTTCCTCATAGTTTTCACTTATTTTGTTTCTTTTATCTTTTGTTCTACATGTCAAGGAAATACTCCAATTTATCTTTCAAATCTTTTGCTGAATGAGGAGTCTATGTATCCATATATCTTGCCTTTTCAGGAAACTAAGATGAGTCTAGGAGACATTGTAATATCTATAGCATTATCCCCCAAAAGGATCTGCTTCGTCTCATAAAAGTACTTTTAAACTATGTTTATGTATGAAATTCTGTTTTTCCTTCCAAGAGAACATATTCTATATATTTTTAATTCATTTTACACTCTTGATTGTATCAAATTTTAGATTCTTTTGTTTTCCCACCTTAAAATATTTTATTTTGGACATTTCTGTAAATAACTGAGTTATTAGTTGCTGGCTAATGATACATGTTTCTGTGCAAAGACCCTAATCAGAGTCTGTGGATCTGAGCATGGTGTTCACCTTAGGCAGTGGACTAAGGCCCTTTGAGTAGGATAGCACTTCCAGTGATCATAGATATCTGTCTTGAGACTTTCCCCATTCCTTAGAGGGTATTTTCTCATTTTTCTCTGTTGTTGAGAGCTTGTGTAATTGGCCATCTTTTGGAGAAGAGCAGAAGGCATTACCAATATAAAGTATGAATGCTTTACCTCTGTCACCTATGTACCCATGTCTGGTCACTGGTCCAACTTCTCAGATTTAAATGTATGAGCTTTAATAGTAGGGAGAAAGAATAAAAGGTTTTGGGTGTAAACAGTGGAAAGATGTGCCTGTGGTAGAGAGGACTAGAAAAGAGGAAAAGGAAAATGTGGTATGAATTTCTTCTTCCCTTTCTACACACAGAAGGACATTCTGGTGTAAGGTGTGGGGAGTTGGAGCCTTAGGTGGGAGAGCATCCATGTAGCTCATGGTAATCTATGAGGTCTCAGTGTAGGAGGGACAGGAAGTTCTATAGAAGTACTTTGTGGAACAAACCCACTGGATATTAGAGCCCAGACATTGTTGAGGGTATTCTCACAGGGACCAGAAGGGTGACTGTTTCATGTGGAACATTACATGCTAACTGGTTTGATGAGGTTATTGATACTGAACTAGACTGATAGACCTTCTATAACAAATTACTACAAACTAGGAGGCTAAAGACAATAAGAATTAATTTTCCCACACATATACAGCTCAGAAGTTCAAAATCAGTAAAAAAAAAAAATTCCAGCTTCTGGCAGGGATAATTCCTTTGGGAAGTTCCTGGAAGAGTCTGTTCTCCTTCGTTTTCCATCTCTGAGAAGCTGCTGGCATTTTGTGCCCTATGGCATTGTCTCACTCTGGCCCACAGTTTTTTTGAACATCCCTTTGATTTTGTTGCCTCTCTTGTACCAGAACCCTTCTAATTAGGTGAACCTGGATGGTTCCTGGTAACCTTTGCATCACAAATTCCCTGGCTGCCTTCTCCTTTCTTCCTTCCTTCTTCTTCCCTTAAGAGGCACCATTCACAAGTTCAGGAATTAAAGATTCAGAGAACTTGGGGGGGGGTCACATTACATAAATGTGTCAATAAAGATACTTATATGTGTGTTTGTACACACATACTTGTTCAGTTGCTTTGTCTGTAGAGAGAGTCTGAGACCAGCAATGCTTCAGTGCCAAGGAGGATCTGATTTCTAGATCTTGATTTCAATGTGTTTTTGTTCTTACAGTGTGTGTTCTTGAGACAGAATTATTTTGGCCTGACCAAGGATTATGAGCAAGATACCCATTATGTAGCTAACAGAGCTCCTAGTTTCAACCAAAAGGAACAGGCTTCTTGACATATCTGCTGATTCCAAGGCTGAAGAAGGGAAAGCACAAAGAACATTATTTTGGCAAAAATAAAGGGGATGATCATAATAGATAATATTCCACATAATAAAATCAGAACTCATTAGTCAACACTTATACAAATAATAATAAAGAAATAAATTGAAATTTTGAGAAAAGAATGTGATGGTGCAAAGATGAGAAGAAATACGTGTTCTCTTATGTGTAATCTAGATTTAAATGAGTGCAGTGAGAGGGAGATGGGGGAGGAGACTAAAAAAGCAAAGGGGTCAGCAGGGACAATGAAGGAAGCATAGGGGAACAGATTAACAGAGGACAAATATGAGCAAAATCTAATGATGTATGTATGTATATAAGCGGTATAGTGAAGCCAACTAGTTTTCATGCTTAGAAACATAGAAAGCATATCTGTACAAGCTACTTACTAGACATAAAGGGAGAAGGAAAAACTGCACAAAGAAGCCAGCAATTGAGATCAGTGATTGAAATGAATATTAGCTGTAATTGTACAAGTAGAGTTACATTATCAGAGGAGATGCAAAGAGACTAATGCAGCTCCATTCTGTTGTGTTTTAATATATCATGAGTAAAGTTTTACAACAATCGAAGTCTTCAAGATAACAAAGTAATATAAGTGACCATTACTTAACTTGTAAAAAGTCAAGGAAGTGCCCTAGAAGGGAGCAGAAAGAGACACATATCTAAAGACAAGGTGTAATCTTTGAAAAAGATCCTAGAAGTGACATTAGTGGGACAGTTATGAAGAAAATCAGAAAACAAGTTATTGGTAATCAATCAAAGTTATTGCCTTTGTTTGAATGGTTACACTGTGCTGCACAATAGAACACCCTTGTTTGTAAGGGATGTAGATTCAATAATTGAAGTGATAGGGCCTTATGATTTAGAAATATCATTTAGTAAATATGTATGGTGATGATTATAATCCTTTCAAAATTAGTGAAGATTCTCCAGAAAAACAGAACCACAAAATGAATATATATTAAAAGTGTATTTATTATTTTGGCTTGCATTATAGTTCTGGATAGTTCAATCAACAATGACTGATTCACACAGAGATGCTAGGAAACCAATGGTTGCTCAGTCTACAAGACCAGATAGCTCAGCAGTCATAATAGACATTGTAGGTCTGGACGATTCTTGGAAAGCTGTTGGACTTCAATCTATGGTGCAAACTTGAAGAAGCCAGTTCTAATACCAACACAGAAATGCACCAATGGCAGCAATAAGATACATGAAATTGTCAGCAAAAGTGTAGGCAGGCAGGTACACAGGCTACTTCTGTGTCTTATCTGAAACCATCAGAAGCTTCCGGCACATTTATCTTATGGCGGATCTTCCCACCTCAAAAAGTCTAATCAAGAAAGCCCCTCACAGGACTGCTCATCCACTTTGTGGTTTTGGTGATTTCAGATCCAGTCGAATCGTCAAGCAAGACAAGCTGTCGAAGTTTCCTAACTTTTGCATGTCAGCTCATGACACTGTCTCTATGTTGCTGCTTATACTGCCCTCTCTCAGTCAAAGGGTATGATGAGAGATGGCTCAAGTACAAAATGGAGCCAAATGATAAGGAGGACCTGATACATAACATTGCCCTCTGTATACGCCATCACTAAGGCACTTACGTACTCACAATAGCTATGTCTATCTGCACAAGAACAATTCAGTACAATTTCTAGCATGGGTAGGGAAGGGCTCCTGGGGCCTGACCACTAGTTGAGAATATATTTGCAGTTGATATCTGCTGGAAAAGAAAGAGTCATTTGTCTTCGGGATGTGGCCACTAGTATCTTGCCCATGTTTCAGTGGACAGCTCCTCATAACTATGTACATACATATGGGTAGTGCTACACACACACACATACACACACACACATACACACTCACACACACATACACACACTCACTAGGGCATAAAGTTGAGCACAGGATATGTTAGTAGGGGTCCTGATAGAGCAGGTAGGAGGAATTGGGGTGGATATTAAAATATCTGTGTACACATATAAAATTCCCAAACAGTAAATAAATAAATGTATCAAGAACAAAGGAGTAAAACATTATGGAAATATTATTCCATTTACTCCTGTTTACTCCAAGGTTGATTATTTTCTACTCAAACTCCACTCCTCTCTCATCTTGACTCCTGTCAACCCTCACGGCTGAACCTTTAGGTCATGAAACATTTTGTTTTCAGTTCCTAGCCTAGAGTGTGGCACGTAGGAGGCCCATTGGCCATTTAAATTTTTGACCAATGCTCTCTATCCTCTATTTGAGAAAGAAAACTTTGAAAATGGCAGTGTAGCCAACCTCCAGGATCAAGTCTGAGAACTAAGCTAAAAATGATTCTTTGCCACCAGATGGAAGAGGAGGAGTACCTCCCCTATCAGTGGACTGGGTGAGGGGCATGGGTGGAAAAGAGAGAGGGAGGGTGGAATTGAGAAGGGACAAGGGAGGGGGCTACAGTTGGGATACCAAGTGGATAAACTGTAATTAATAAAACAATAAATTAAAAAATGATTCTTTGCTTGTTTTACTTCCTGTGTTGTTTGTAACGGGATGGTTTTATTTGTGGATTTCCCATCTGCACATATTCTCCTGAACAGTCCTAAGCAATCAGCTTCCAGGAATATCAGTGTGTGACAAGTTTCTCTTTTCCCGATGTTCTTGCCCTTACCTACTCTAGTTACCATGTCTTAAGAATTTAAAGAAGATGCCTTTCAGCTTCTCTTCAGTGTGAGTCCTGGTTAAGGCAGTTTTCTCGGGTCTTCATGAGAAGGAAACTTATTCAGTCTCACCTCTAACCAAATCTTTACGTGCTATGCAAAATCTTTCCATTTTCAACTGTGAATTAAAATCATAGTAACTTACAGTGAAATTCTAACATCTGTTAGTTGTTTTTGGTTATCAATTATTGTTCTGACCTTTCATACTTAATTTGCTTACAACAAATTTATAGGCTAAGTACTATTTATACCTTGATCTCTCTGTGTTTTCTGTGCTTGTATGTGTGTTTGTGTGTGGGAGTTGTATATATGTGCACCCTGTGTGTGTGTGTGTGTGTGTGTGTGTGTGTGTGTGTGTGTGTGTGAATGTGGATGCCTGAATTCCATGATACACATGGGTCAGAGGACAACCTTATATGTCTGCTTTGGCCTTCCATCTTGTTTGAGGAAGGCTTTCTTGTTTTGTTGTTGTTGTTTGTTTGTTTTTCAATGTAGATGCTGGAACATTTTATGACTCTTCTTGTCTCTGCTTACCATATCCAGGAGTGTTCAGATTATAATGCTCAGTATTACATCTGATTGTATGTGAGTTCTGGGGATATGAACTCGAGTCCTTAAGCTAGCTCACATTATAAAGGCTTTACCCACTGAGACATCTCTCCATCTCTAGACACAATTGAAGAAATAGATGTGAAACTGATTCTGATGACTCCCAAATCTTCATGGCAAGCTGCTACAGAGCTGCTATGCTGTTCCTCAGAGAGCTTCAGAGCCAAGGGCTCTTCTTGCAACCACAGAACTAATCTTGTAATAGGAATGCTCCTATCCTGTCTTGCTCTATTCCAGACTCAGTCTTGTACATTTGAATTTGGTCACATCCGGAACCTGAGCTGTCACAGACTTTGGGAGGTGTCCATCACTGCTTCCTAGCTATGTGGTAGAGAGGAATAAAGAAGGGACACTAGAATACCAAGTTATCCCTGAGGACATAATAGAGCTTCACTGATGGGGTTGTTCTAGGCTTGTTCTACTCAAGGATAATTTATCTGTAGCAATTTGCAGCAGTCTTCTCACTCAGTTTTGACATCTGAGTACTCACAATCTTCACAATGCTTGTAAATACTACAGATGTCAGAAGAAGAACTAGTTACACAATGCTGTTAGCCTACTTTCTGCTGCTCTTTTCAAAGTCCTAGTAGTTTCCAAATGGGTGACATATTTCATATTTCATTGCTTTGTGATTTATTTTATGCAGTATAGCAGATTTCCTAATTTCTAACTTAGAAGGAAAAATAGCCTTTAGTCTCTCTTGCAGTGTTTCAGAATTGCATGGCAGTGCTTAATCTCTAGCCAGTACTTGCTGTCAGAGAAAATTCATGTCTCTTTTGCCGTTTCTTCTGTCTCAGTACCACAAAGAAGTTATAGTTTAGCTCTGTCCAATATGTAAATATGTTCTGAGGGGGCTGTGTTCTCCAAACCCCACCCCCTTTGGAGGAGCTGTTGGCAGTTGATAGTTTCCGCAAAAGGAAGAATCCCTGTGTGTTAAGGTGTGGTCACTAGTAGGTTTCCTCTGCTTCAGTGGATGCTTCCATACCCAGGTACATACGAGCTTTAATTACACACACACACACACACACACACACACACACACGCACACACACATATTACTGGGGTTGTGAAGAAGAAGGAGAGGAAAAGAAGAGGAGAAAGAAGACAGTGACATGAAATTAGGAGGAGGCATTAGAGAGAATACAGGAAGAGATGGAGAGTGGGCAATGGAAGTGTATATGTCACATTTCACTGAATACATGCATAGCGTTCTCAAATAATTAATATTATAATTAAGTTTTTAGTAGATACAATTAAAAAATCTAGAAAATTTAGAAAAATTATTTCTAATAAATTCCATCTAACCTAATGCATACAATATTTTATCATTTAAAAATGTAGTTGATATAAAATTATTAACAAAATTCTTCATACTTTGTGAATCATTATCTTTTAAACACCGCATATATTTTACAGTAGCAACACCACTAGCTGTGTCTTAAGATGGTACCTTGGTAGACACAGGTTTGCTTAATTTGGCTCAGAGCATGATAGTCATGAGTGTTTAGGTTTTGGCTCTATTGTATCATGGAGATGCATAGGTCCGTAGGAGAGAACTTCACCAGAAGACTCCAACATCCCTAGATCATGGGGACATGTAGCAGTAAGATGATGGTTTTGGTAATATTCTGCCTTTTGTTTCAAGGCTTTTGGGTTATCTATGGCTGATGTGTTTTGGCTATAAAGAGCTTTATGACTGCTAGTGATTTGGTCTATATGTCTTAGTGGCAGCTGCTTGGGAAATGTATTTTCTTCAAAGACACCCTTAGTTGGATTGAATGTCAAAGCTGAAAAGTAATTCTTAAACATTACTTTTCTAGGAGAAGAAGAGAGAGGGAGTGGGTTTGGGAGGGGATGGGAGGGCTAGAGCTGGGATACAAAGTGAATAAACTAATTAATAAAAATAAAATTAAAAATAATGAAATGTACTGATTCTTGAATTTTTTTCTTCCTACCAGAGTCCTTCCTGTCATCTTGCTGCTGTCTCATAGAAGAGATGAAAATGTCCACAAGAACTATATGCTTGTTAGTTGCCATCTTTTATTGCTCTCCAATCTGGGTGTGTGATATTGCCTGCCATTCATGTCTTAGGCAAGCACAACCTGGTTGTCATTTGGGACCAGGAGAAGCATTCTATCCAACATTTCTTGTGTTGCCTCTAGGTATTGTTACAGAAAATGCCACAGAATGGCTCAGAGACCTTTGGCGATTTATGTCAATATTTAGATATACTATGAAGTACCACAGCTCTTTTCATGGTATAATTACTGCATCTGGAGCTTAGTTATTATTACCTCCAGAGTGTGTCTTCCTTAGACATACCAAGAATGCTGTGCTCTCTTACTAATCTCACTTGCTAATGGTTCTGTGTCAATAAACTGACCTCAGTTCTTTGAGAGACAATGGAGGGGAATCTCTTGGTTTGCTGGGGCTCACTGATACTCTTTTCTCTTCATTTTCTGATATTTTAGAGTTCCTAGAAAGGAACTCTACCAGTGGGTTTCCCTGCTAACCCTTTGCCACCAAAATCACCATTTCTGTGTTGTTTTTCAGCTTCTAGCATCTCTAATTTTGAGACTTTTTGTTAAATTTTAAACAACTAGATCTTTCAGATTTCCATAGACTTGTTTATTCATACTGAAAAAAAAAGATTTTAAAAATGATTCACTTTAGTGTCTTTTTAAAAAACAAAAATGATGAAAGCAACTACAAACAATTGATTATCTCAGAGAGTTATCCTCCTGTGCTGCTACAGGCACTGTTGTGCATGGCTAGAGGGGGTTCTGTTTGTGTTATGTTGGTGATCTCTTCACGCATTTTATTTTTAAGATAATTGGAGCCTCACTCCTTTTTATTTCCAGGGATGAGTGCTCACTTCTAGTTCTTAAAAAAATAAATTTAGTAAGTCATTTGTCTTCTTAATTGTCTTTTGTTTAGCACAAAGCAGGAATTTCACTATAGGAGTGAATATATTGAATATTCATTTTTTGTGTATAATGCAACTGACCTACTAAGTTCATGACTTGTGCTTTGTGTTATTTTTGTATTCCCAGAAGTTTAAAATTTTCTGGTTTTTAGAAAACTTGTTGATATTTAGGGAGACAAGTTGAGACTTACAAGAGGAGAAAGCTAATTCAACTATTAAGAGATTTGACCCTTTAGAGACCACTGCTATCAGCCAGTGGAGGCAAATAGGTATAAAGGCAAAGCGATGCATCATAGAGGATTTCGCTAGCCTCAAACTGTTCAGTGACTACCCAACAGGAACGAAGTGAAAGGAGTCAGAATCTATGTATGCCCATTAGTTCTGTTGGGAGAGGCCCCTGATTTGGAATTTGGTAACATAAAGAATGCTACATGTATTTGCTATGTTTTATTTTTAACCTGTCAAATTAGTTTTAAATTATGATTAGAAATGTATGTTAATTGCAATTTTGAGGAGCGGTGGATACCTTAATGACTAGTGATTTCATTTAGGAATTGCTCACTTATCCAACTATTTAAGACCACAGCACTAAAGAAATGCTCACTGTGTGTGTGTGTGTGCTGATACACATACATGTGTAGATGTGAGTGTGTGTTATTTTGTGCATCACATGCCCATGACAGCCAGTTGTCAGCTTTAGATATTGTTTCCCTTGTCCAGAGATCATCCAGTTTCTTTTTTGAGATCATCTCTCACTGGCCTGAGCCTCTGGGTTAGAGTTGGTTGGCTGGCGAGCAAGACCTAGGAATCCACTACCCTTAATTCTCCAGTGTTTGGATTGCCAAGTGCACAGCAAAGCCACCCCACTTTTTAAAAATCTGTATTAGTTACTTCTCTTGTAGCTGTAACAAAATCTCTGAGAAAAGCTACTTCCAGAAGATTTTATTTTGGTTTACAGTTCCGGAGGATACAGTTTATTGTAATGGGGACCATTTGGCAATAGGAAAAGAAGGCAACTGCTAAAGTGACATCCACAGTCAGGAAGGAGAAAGTAATGATTGCTTATGTTCAGCTCACTTCAATCTTTTCATTCATTCCATTCAGATCTCAGCCCATGGATCGGTACCTCCCATATTTATAGTGAATCTTCCCATCACTCTTAGCCTAACCTAGATGATGCCTCACAGACACACCCACAGGCTTGTTTCCATGGTGATTCTAAATCCCATCAAGTTGATAGTCAAGGTCCTTCATCACATACAGGCTCTGGGAATCAGGCTCAGGTCCTCACGTTTATTTGGCAAGCATGATAAGCTGTCTCCTAGCCCGCCCACTTTTCCTTATAAGACTGTTATCAATATGTCTTTGTCTGTGCCCCTTTTTTCAATTTGCATAAGTGTTGGCATAAAACCTCAGTCTCTGATGCCTTGTGGTTCCTACCCTATTGTCAACAACCTCCTCTGTTTCTACAAACCCTGCTGTGATTGCTCACTCGAGTTCCTTGCTCCAACAGAAATCTGATTATCCCCAAAAAGGCAACTGGATTGCAGTGGGAATTTAAATCCATTTATTATTCTTTCCTATTATTCTCGTTATTTTCCTCTTTGCTTGCATCACTTTTTGATTTATTTAATTTTTTTGTTTCATGTATGTTTGATTTTCTGTTAGGCTCATTTTTGTTTTTACAAGGCTACTATTCTTCAGTGCCCAGTGTTTGTTCTTAGTGAACTACACAAGCTGAAATGTTGAATGCATTTTAAGGTTAATTCTATACTTTGACTAAGTCTGTTGATTTTTTTTATTTGTATGTTATAGTTTAGCTACAGGATTTTGGTTTGTTGCTGCTTTTGTACGTCTTCCTGAGGGAAAAATAATAAAGTACACATAGATTTTCACATGGCTGCACTTAGCTGGCTGGGACTCTGAAGTACTGAGAGTCTGGAGCAGTACATGATGGTGCAACAAACTGCTCTAGTGTGACACATTTCTTGATTCTCGGTGAAATACTGAAATTTGAGCTTGGTAGCATTGCAGTGATTAGCACCTGGGTTCTTTAGAAGAGTTAATATACACAGTAAAACCATGACAGTTATGGATGAAGAAAAATGATGCTCTAGGGAATCCGAGGGCCGTACAAGTCTTAGTGATACGTCTATTCAGGACTGTGGTTGAAGGGAAAAATCCATATTGCTACTATGTTTCAAGGGACATTTTATTTAGTTAAAAATTTGAAAAATAAATTTCTGTCATACTTCAGGGCTTAGAAATTCATGAAATAATTTTAGGAAAGAAAAAACACATACACATTTATCAAAGGTGGGAGATATTCTTTTGAGAAAAAGAAAAATTGAAGAGTAGCATAATGAACATATTTTAGATCAAAATTAATAGGAAATATAATTCTGAAAGGACTGGGGCTATTTATAGGTATATTTGTCTCATAAGTATGAGGTTTCACGTGCAATTAGCAGTGTAGAAGAGGGTGAGAAGAACCAGAAGGAAATCCTTGTGAGAGAGGTACAAAACTAGATTGAACTAGTTAATATTGTTGCAACAAACAAAATAAAAATTCCAAGAACCAAAGTTTAATTTGCTTTATCGCATGGACTATTGAAAAATAGTGAAAATCACAGTGACAAGGATTGAACAGATTCACTGAGCAAAACATTTTATTTATGTCTACAGGTTGATAATCCGATGAAGCGGGAAGGACAAATGTGTGTAAAGAGTTGGGAAGGCTGAGGAGCGATGCTAGCAACAAAGAGGATTTGGCGTATGTATCTCAGTAGCATTTACTGAAGCAAGCTCCTCTTCCAAACTCAAACAGTATAAGGTTCCCTTGTTTTGCTGGCAAATGAACATGGTTTTATTGTTCTGTAAGAGGTCAAGTTTTCAACTCAGGATTATTTGAATAATATCCACCTTCTCATGTGTTATGTTGTGAGACACTATTTCTGGGGAGATGTGGTCACATGTCTGCTTAGCACAGATAGAAAACCACTGACAGACCAAAGGACAACACCGAAGTCCAATTGATGAACTGTTGCTGATTATTAATATGAATTACTGATTTACCTTTTGTTAAACAATGGTTATTCCTAAACCAGCTGTATACCCAAATCACCACACAGAGACTAGCATTAATTTAATTAACCTTGAACACAATGCTGGGCAATAGTTACTCCATCCTAAACCTCCAAGCCTGCATAGCTTCCTCCCATTCATATTTCTCACATTATACTTGCTTTTAGTCATATCTTAGGTCCAGTTCATCTCTCCTCATGGTTCCAAGTCCTGTCCTCTCCTACCCCTCTCACTCAAATTTTTTCTCCTTCCCTCCAGACCAGGGTGTCCCACCCTATTCTCTTCGTTGTTCAGCACTGGCTGGTTGGGTTTCATTTTTTTTGTATTTTGTATTTTTTATTTTTATTAATTATAGTTTATTCACTTTGTATCCTCCCTGTAGCTCCCTCCCTCCCTCCCAATATCACCCTCCTTCCCCCTTCTCCACCCATGCCCCTCCCCAAGTCCACTGATAGGGGAGGTTTTCCCCTCCTTCCTTCTGATCCTAGTCTATCAGGTCTCATCAGGACTGGCTGCATTGTCTTTCTCTGTGGCCTGGTAAGGCTGTTCAGGGGGGTGTGATCAAATTATAGAGAACAAATAGTGGCATGTTTACACAAACTTGAGGCAGGTGATGCTTAGAATAAGCATCACAATGCAATGTCTGTATTGAACCCAGAAAGTGGGGTAGAGAAATCAGCATTTGAATGAACAATGGTAAATTATATACATTCCACAAGAACATTTTATCAACAATGAACAAACGAGTTTTATTGGGTAACTTACAGGAACAGAAATGACTCAAAGACAAACACATCACCAAATCCCATCCCAGTCCTGGAGAGCTCATGAAAGCTAGAAACATGGAATTCATTGGACATTCTTCAGACAGCTCAACAGGTTAGACATTGTCATCTCTAGGTAAAGCTCAGTTGGTCTGAGCTTCATCTAGGCAATTTGGCTTATCTATTTCTTCCAGGAGGCTCAGTGAGCGAGAGAGAATCTTCTAGGCAGCTCAGCTTGTTCAAGAGTGTCTTTCAGCTGCCATTACTGCTTAAGTACATGCTTGGGGGGAGGGGTGAGTGTATCTTGTCATTCCAGGGATGTTCTGAAATGTGAATTGTTAACATCCTGTATTTTCATTAGCTCACCTCCAAGATAGATGGTTTTTATCTAGGAAGAAATTACTGTACATTTATTTGTAATCTTATTTAGGTATAGTTGTTTCTTCCTAACACTTTAGGCTCCAGATTTTTGTAAAACATTATTAACCTCTTAAAAGTCTAGGGTAATTGATTTTACATATTTTCTTAGGAGCTCAGGACCAACAAATTTCCTAAACTTCTTACTTAGAAACTTAGTTCTGAAATCTACTTTTGTCCATATTTCTTTTCATGCAAATGTTCATTGCAAGAGTCATTGGTCTGGTTTGAGACCTCTGGTTTCTGCTACACTATCAATACTAGGTCCTCACTGGGACTCCTCTCAAATATCCTGCTGTTGTCCTGTGCCATGGAGATTCTTCAGCTTTGGATCTGTACAACCAGCCGCTTCACAAGAAGCACAGTTCATGGATGGGGTAGATGTTGGGATGGGCCAACTCAAAGCCCTAGATCTGGGCTTGGGTGGTAGCTGAATTAGTCATCCCACTAGCTCTCACACACTCACATCACCAGAGTAAGCTCTGCTCCAGCTAGCTCATCAGATGCAGCAGTCAGGAAGGTGTGTGCCAGCTCTCCGGCTTACTGCAGGTGGCAAGCGGTGAGGTAGGGAAGAGAGGGCAAATCTCCCTCTCTCATGGCAGATGAGTGGCACAGCCAGCTCTCCCATGCTCCCATCCTTGGAGCCAGCTACATAACCCTTACCCTAACTCTCACAACCAGGGCCAGCTCCACTGTGCTTCCTAGGTGAGGTGCAGGGCTTCCTCTCCAGAGTCCTGCAGCTGGCAAAGGGTGGGACCAAGCGGATTTGCTCTCATGGCTTATGGGCCATCTCTCTCAGGCTCAGGGTGGGGCCATCTCTTCAGTCCTCAGACATTAACGTGGCCCCAGGTAGCAGGCCAGACAAGAGACTTCTGCCTGGCCTTTGGTGGTACCAGACCCTTTGTTGCTATACAGCCATGGATCTAGACATGGCCTTTGGTGACAGCATGGGCCAGGACTTCACCAAGGCTTTAGGTGGAATTGCTAGCTACTCACATCAGGCTGCTCCTCACTACCCTTGAGTTTCTAATTTCACCTCTCTTCATCATGCACACATCATTCAGCTCCTCTTTCTCACTTAGTGTTACCTGGGGCCTCTGAGTGTCTGGGGGTTCATCTGAGGAATGGTCTCAGCAGTGCTATGCCCGCCCATGCCAACTGTCATAGTTCTGAGACTCCACTATTTGGAAAAGCGATTGCTTCTTTTCCTACTCCACTCCAAGCACAGAACCAGACTTATTTTTAAATACCCCCCCATTTGCCAAATATGATTTGTTTCTTAATTTGTTGGAGCTATGACTGAATGATGGAAATTATTTTCTCATAAGGAACCAGACCTAAGAACAGACACTGCTTGATTATTTTTAATAAAAAACTATGTTCATACAAATATAAGGAAGAAGATACAACATGTAGGTTATTCACAAGGCTATACATGACTCTACTTTTCTCTGGAATGTCCCTTTGCTTTGGACATTTCCGATCTCAGTGTAAACAATAATAGTGTCTTTTCTCAAAGTGTCTGACTGAAGAAATAGTTTCTGTCATCACCTCACTTTGATGGCAAATAACAGTAGCTCAACTTGAACAGCAGCTGCGTCATTGTCATTATGGGTCATATCATGCAAGTCAAGAGGCTCAGAATTCAAGCATCCAAAAGGGATGGGAGGCCTTTACCGATATGAAGGAGCAAGTACCTTAGAACTGTGAAGGCTCCTATCTCTCAGCCTTGACAAGGAAAACCTGAGCTTCCCATATACGTTTCTGGATATGCATTTGCATTTTCTGATGATATAAAGAAGAGCTAACCCCATCATACTGATCATGATTGAGGATGGAGAGATCAATAAAACAATTGGCAGCTCATGCTGATGAAGTTATGGAGTAAGGGGAACACACATTCATTGTTGGTGGGAGTGCAAACTTGTACAGCCGCTGTGAAGATGGAAAGCCATCTTCATAATTCAGCTATACCACTCTTGGGCATATACCCAAAAGACTACATTATCCGACAAAGACATTTGTTCAACCATGCTCATTGCTGTCCTGTCTATAATACCAGATATTGGAAACAGTCTAGATGTCTATCAACTGATTAATGGATAAGTAAAATGGAGTACATTTTCACAATGAATTGATTTTCACCTGTTAAAAATGAAATTATGGAATTCATAGGTAAATGAATGAAGCTAGACAAAATTCACCCTAAGTAAGAACAATGCCTCACACAGCCAAAAATTAATAAAAAGAAGGTTTCTTCAATGGAGCCTCTCTGCCTGTGTATTGACCGTACATCAAGGCAGGCCACATTCCCAGGAGTAGTTGTCTGACAGAAAAGCTTCTTCTTGGAGCAGGTGGGAACTAACACGGAGATACATAACAGGACAATGTGCAGAGAGTGAGAGACTTTAGAGAGCTTAGTTCTGAGTGGCATGTCTTCTCTTCATCAACCCGCATCACCTGGAGCTCTGGGATCTATAAGGAAGAGAAGGTGGAAAGATTTTAAGAGCCAGTGGACTCCAAGGAAAGAGTCTTTCAGAAACAACAGCAGTGATGCACATATGAGCTCTAGACTGACAGAATACACTGGGCCTGCACAGCTTTCAGAAGCCAGAGGGGCAAATATAGGTCTCAGCCTCAACCAAGAAGCTATCTAAAACTAATACTTGCTTACAAAGGAAAAAATCAGGTTTCTCCAATGAGTCTCACTGTGTATTAACCATGAATCAAGGCAGGCCACATGTCCAGGAGTGGTTGGCTGACACAAAGCAAACTCAATGGTATTTTTGTAGACTTTGGTCTCATACTGTTCTTTTTGAGCTTTTTTTTTTTTTTTGTCTTGTTGGTCTTTTGCTTGTATATTTTTGTTTTCACTTTTGTGTTTTGTGAGGTTTGCATGTCTCTGTTTCTTGTTATTTTTTGCTTGCTTGTTCTTTGTTTGGTTGCTTTTGAGAAACAAAGAGAGAAAGAGAGAGTTGGGGAGGCCAGGAAGATCTGAGGGGAGACAGGGAGAGAAAAGGCATAAGAATATAAAGTATGAAAAAAATCAGTTAAATGTTTAAAAATATTTTAAAAGAGAAAGAAGAATGAATGAGGCAACCCACAGTAAAGCTATTGAATACCATTTTTCTCAGGCCCTGTTCACAATGGTCCTAGGGTATACGCCATCACCTTAGACTCATTATAAATGTATGGTTAATATCTCTGCCAGAAATTCCTATGATTTTAAGTCTTCAACTTTGTCCACATTAGAATTGACACTTAAAATTAGCAGATTTAAATGTCTTTTGAGATTAGATTATCAAATGGAGCCTATTCATTTTTTTATCAAATGGAGTTTTATTCATCATAAATATTAATAGCTTAATATTTATATGGGTTACTAAAGCCTTCTGGATATATACTGTTATATATATATATATATATATATATATATTTCTTAATCTGTGAGACTATCAAATAGTAACTGCAGATGTCCTTCCATTTTGTTTCAAGATATTGATGAAATGGCTTTCTGGAATATTTTTTAAATGTGCATTATGAATGCTGGATATATCTAGCTACCTTAGGGTAGTGTCCTGTGAAATAAAAATGTTCTGTTCCAAAAATGTAACTCTGAAAAAGCAGGTTTGAAACCTGAAAGAATATTAATATTAAATAGTGTTGGTGTAAATAGCAGTGTGCGTGTGTGTGTGTGTTTGTGTGTGTCCCTGTCCCCATGAGTGGTATAAAGTTATTGTGAGACAGAGTGGCTCCTTACTTTTGGAAAAGGTGCTTATAGCTTAACAGTTACATCCTGAAGTGGAGAAGTCACTGTAAAGAATTTCATGTGGTGTCTGGGGAAACTCATACATTAAATGTACATCTATCTTGTTAGCTGTGGAACAAGCATTTTCTTTTCTCCAGCGTTTGGGGAAGTTATTATTGCAAGCTCCAATACAAATGGAAGGTGATTTTGGGACAAAGGATCACTGAGGACATTTTCTCAGACTAGTGATATTATTAAGATATTGGACTGAAGTTTAAGCATTTTTTTCTTCAGAAAATTATTGCACTTTGGGTGTTTTTTTACTTGTTTTCATTGAGTGTAATTCTTTATTATTATTGTTATTATTAACAATTTATTCACTTTGTATCCCAGTTGTAGCTCCTCCCTCATCTCCTCCCAGTTCCACCCTCCCTTATCCTTCTTCCCTAGTCTACTGATAGGGGAAGTCCTCCTCCCTTGCTGTCTGACCCTAGCCTATCAGGTCCCATCAGAACTATCTGAATCTTCTTCCTCTGTGGGCTGACTATGTTGCCCCACCAGGGAGAAGTGATCAAGGAGGGGACAATCGAGTTCATGTCAGAGATTGTCTCTTCCCCTCTTAATAGTGAACCCACATGGAAACTAAGCTGTTTATGGGCTACATCTAAGCAGGGGGTCTAGGCCCTCTCTATGTATGGTCGTTGGTTGATGCATCATCCTCTGCAGCTCCCTCTCTCCCCCACCCCGGGGCCCTGCTTTTTTTTTTTCCAGCTCTGTTGGTCTCCTTGTGTGACTCTTGTTCCCTCTGGGCCTTTTTATATCCTCCTTCTTCTATAAGACTTCCTGTACTCTATCACCCTGCACAAGAGTAAAGTCCAAGTGGATCAAAGACCTCAATATAAAACCAGACACTAAATCTGTTAGAAGAAAAAGTAGGGAAGAGCCTTGAACTCATGGGCATAGGAGATAACTTCCTGGACAGAACACTAACCACACAGGCTCTATAGCCAACAATCAATAAGTGGGACCTCATGAAACTAAAAAGCTTCTGTAAAGCAAAGGACACTGTCAACAGAACAAAGCAACAGCCTATAGACTGGGAAAGGATCTTCACTAACCTTACATCTGACAGAGGGCTATTATCCAATATATATAAAGAACACAAGAAGTTAAAAAGCAACCAATCAAGTAACCCAATTAAAAATGGGGTACAGAGCTAAACAAGGAATTCTCAATAGAGGAATACCAAATGGCAGAGAAACACTTAAAGAAATGCTCAACATCCTTAGTCATCAGGGAAATGCAAATCAAAACAACCCTGAGATTTCACCTTACACTAATCAGAAGGGATAAGATCAAAAACTTAAGTGACAACACATGCTGAAGAGGATGTGGAGAAAGGAGAACCTTCCTCCATTGCTGGTGGGAATGTAAACTTGTACAACCATTTTGGAAATCAATTGGACACTTTTTAAAGAAAATTTGGAACAGTGCTATTTCAAGACCCAGCTATACCACTCCTGGACATATGCCCGAAAAACGCTTCACCATACAATAAGGACATTTGCTCAACTGTTCATAGCAGTTTCATTCATAATTGCCAGAACCTGGAATCATCCCAGATGGCACTGCATGTAATTCCAATGAGAACTCCAAGTATAGCGGTCTAGAGGTTTTCCTAAAGTGTATACCCTGTCAGCAGAAGAAGCAGAATGAAAACTGGAGCATCTTGCAGGTGCCATAGGGATTTTTTTGTGAAACCACAGGAGAGAGCAGTGGTTCTCAACCTATGGGTTGTGACTCCATGAGGGGATTGAATGGATCTTTCAAAGGGGTTGCATTTTAAATATCCTGTATCTTAGATATTTACATAGAAATTCATAAAAGGAGCAAAATTATAGTTGTGAAGTAGGAAAGGAATAGTCATATGGTTGGAGAGTCACCACAACATGAGTAACAGCATTAGGAAGCTTGAGAACTAACTAGGATGTAGATTGGAGCTTCCTTGAAATGCTAATGGAGAATTAAGTTTACCAAGGAGCGTTAGTAACTGTAAGCCAGTCACGGTGCTTCTACATGAGGCCATATTGTGAGATAACCACGTTTGCCCTTTTATTCGTTTATATACTGTCCAGATAGAATATTGGTGAATCTCTTCTATATTCTTTCTACATTCAGATCCTCAGGAGACAACACACTTTTCTGTATTTTTCCTGAAGCCAATTTCAGAGATATAAGGTTTATATATAAGCTAAAATTTAAGCATGTCCTTCTTCACAATATTGTTGTGTTTTGGGTGTTTATTTATTTGTGTTGCACTGCATTTCATTCTAAGGAGAACTCCAAGTAGAGTGGTTCAGAGGTTTCTCTAAAGTATGCACACTGTCAGTAGAAGGAGTAGAATGAGAATTGGAGCATCTTGTTAACGACACTGAAAACCATTTTGGGAGTCTATAGGGGTTCATACTTTTCTAGGACTTTTTATACATGGTTGTGTTTATTGAATTTTCATAGACACTTGAGACAGGAATTACTGTATGTAATGATGAGATGGCTAAGGCAAGGGAAGCTCACGTCACTTCCCTGGGGGTTGTAGCAAGAATAAGGGAGGGTCAGCAGTGAAACTCTGAATCGCTTTGTGTGCTGTGAATGAATTATGTGTCTTTTCTACACGTTCTTCCTGGTAGTTGGCGGTGGCAGTCAGCTCACTATACACCTACTAACTGACTGAGCTCGTGGGACATGCTCTCTGGTTTGGTAAAAGGCAAAGCCTAAGGATGTACCTCCAGAGCCTGCTTATATAGAAGGCTGGCCCTGGCCCTTCCCCTTCTGCTCATATCTATTGGTGATGTAAACCTGCTGGGTCTTGGGAAACAATATTAGTCTTAGAACTGAAAGGTGTATTTTGTTTTCCTTTCTGGGTCATGTTTCCTCCTTGAGAATCACATAAAAACTGCCAACCCTCTCTGCATGAAAATGCCCACTCAGAATTTTTTTTAACTTGATGTCCATAATTACTAAGGTCAGCTGAACCTTCCACAAATAACAACAGTAAGTTCATGGCTGTGTCTCTGGACTTTTAAGGTTGCTGTCATTCACTTTCAAAGAATTTATGTGAATGCTTGAGTCACAGAAAACTATATTCACATTTGGCTGAGGTATTTGCTTGTGTTTTTCTCCGGCAGGGCAGAGCTCCATGCCAGTGTTACAGTTGGCTGTGGTCACTAGCTGGCTGCCTGGTAACGGCACAGTTTGTGCATTCCATGGCCAGGCTCCAGAAAGACAGAAACACCACAGGGGAGCGGAAGTGCAAGTCCCAGGTTCCTGACATGAACATTCCTGACAATTCTGCTGAAAGACCTCATTATTGTGCTGGCAGATACTGTGAGAACAAAGGCCCCATTTTCAGGATAGAGAGCTATGCATTGTTGTTAATTAAATCTTTTTTTGATTATGGCATTAGGTTGGTCAGAGCATTATAGCATGCTGCTTTTGGGCATGAGCCCATCTAGGCAGCTTCTCCTAATCCACAGAGCAAGTAGCACATGCTCACTTGCTCACAAGACTCCTTTATTTGAATTATGACAAATAACAGGCAAAGGCAGTATTTGGGAGGATTCCATGTTCATTTTCACCAAGTAGTGTTAAAGAATATAGGATGACAGGATTTTATTCTCTTTTTCACACTTTAGGTTGTCTTGCAAATAATAATAATGCAATTTAAATCAACATGAGATACTTCCATTAGATGTAACAAAAGATAAAGGCCATTCATTTGGGAGCAAGCACGGGGGGATATATGGAAGGGCTTGAAGGGGGGAGAGGGGCATGGGAGGGAGAGACAGGGAATAATGTAATTTTATAATCTCAACGTGTGAAGGAAATAATAAAAATGATGCTAAGTAATATTTTAAAAATGGAGCATTGCTTCAAGTTTTTCCTACAGACTGGAAGTGTTTTACAGGAAGCTTTAGCATCTTTTTATAACGACTCCACCTTCTCCTGGGCATGGTGAGGGTATTGGGTAGGAGTAGGGTATTGGTAAAGAGATGAAGCTGGACTCAGCTGCAGTTCTACCAGGATCCACTAGTCTGGGTATCAGCAGGAAATCACCTCCCCTTCGCACGTCTCTAAAGGAGAAGAGTCAAGCTGCAAAGCTCTTATGGCTCTGAAATGGCATTCTTAATGAAAGGACAGGGTTGCTTTCATCTTGTGAGTTGTTTCAGGGTATTTGAATCTTTCAGCTCAACATGAAATCCGTGGCCCATGCCCAGTCTGTGGGACTTCCAAACTGCATTATAACCTCTACAGTACAACACAGAGATCATTACACTGAGAAATACAGCCAAAGCCTCTTTTATAGTATCTTCAACTTTTGCATCCTAGGGCTAGAGCAGTGAGTTTTTGATACATTTGGTTTTGTAGAAATTCCTATGAATCAGATCTATGTCTTTGAGATGTCTCCCTTAGAGTCGGTTTATTTCCTTATTTTATTGTTTTTTTTTTTTTACAATATCTTCCAGAAAGATATTGAGAAGAACTCCTCCTAAGAAGTCCTGGGGCAGTGTTCCTCGTAAGAGAGCCTAACAAGATGACCTCTGGCTGAAATAACCTCTTATCTGGTCGGAAACATCATTTCCGTGATTTCAGTTTGTTCTGCATCATGGCCCCAAGATGTCCTCTGAAGCTTATGGCCAAAGTTCTGGATGAAGCTTTTAGCAAAGAACATAAAAGATAAAAAAATGAGACAAACACATGTTCATTTATGGTTTTAAGACCCAGAGGTAGGGGCCTAGATTGCGCTGATGCAAATAGATGCAGCCTAGGCTGTGATATAAATGCAAAACTTGAACGCTGATACCAGAGAGTTGTTCCAAGTTTTAATACATAAGGAATAGATCAATTTGAAAACTGTGTTTCAGAATATTGGGAAATGTTTCATTTCTCTCCTCAAGCTGGAAACAGCCTTGTGGAATCTGTCTTTTTAATTAGACTTTCTTTCACATTCTGGTCTCCTCTAAAGGTCGATTCATGAACTCTTGAATAGCTTGGTCTAAAGGAAGCCATTTTTTGATAGATGTTTTCAAAGCTGTAATCCAGCTGCAAGAAAAAGAAATCACAGAACAGATCATTAAGCCTGTCAGGCCCTAGGGAGGTAAAATGTGACAACATTCTTTAATTTATTTTCTAATTGTTTCTCTCAGTTATTTAGTTTGGAATTAATGGGAAAAACATGCTCTATGGATTTCAGGTTGAATGAAAACGTGTAATGTAGAGATGGCTCAGCAATGAAAGTGAGGGGCATAGATGAGAGGGAGATGGTCATAAATAGTGATCAATGGAATATATAGCTTTAAAATTGCAAGTGGTATTTTTTGTTGATTTAATTTAACTTTAAGCTCTGGCAATGACAAATGTAATAAATATTACCATATTGACAAAAAAAATTTCTCTGTTAAATTCCAGAAACCACAGACCCTTGTAGTTAATTCTCCTTTCTCTGGCTTTCATTTTCTTGGACAATATTTAATGAAACATTGTTTCTAAGTGCAGGTGCTGTATACTAGACTACCAGAAATAACCAGAATCAGTTACCCAAGAATATTTCCAGCAGGCTGTCTCAGAGATCCCAAAATAAATTTGTGGGTTTCTGGGTGTAGATTATAGTTTTATCAGTTTCTAAACCTACTTTAGGGGTAAGTGGAATAACCCGAAGCTCTAAGTTCTATCCGTTTTTTTAAAAACTTACCACCCTTATGCTTTGCAATATTTCTACAGTGGCTCAATATTGTTTTGTACAGCTCTAAGAGTCTAACAGCCAGCCCCAACTATTTAGCCTGCTGTAACAGAGAAACCAGTAGGTTTTTTCAGATGGGACTTAGATCAGTTTCAGTGACCCTTGCTCCAGTGTGTTGACGGGAGGCTTACCGTCATTATCTGTTTGCCAGATGTCCAGGAAGACGGTCATGGCAACACACCTAGCAGTAACACACCTGCCTTCTATTTTAGTACTTCCTTCAAAGGAGAGACATGAGTACTGATTACATAAGGCAGATGAGGAGCCCTAACCTTTTGCCCAAGTGAGGGAGATCCCTAAAATCCCTCTTTTGGTGTTGTATTTGTGTTTAAAACACAATTTCTTATAAATGTCCCTTACACGTTCTACCAGGTTCATCCAATGGCTTTACTAATGAATTTTCTTATGGGATCCTTGTAGTTGCAATAAAAGGCCTGGAGCATGTGATTATTGTGATGCAGGTAAGAGTCAGGCGGGGTAGAAAGGACATTGGCATCTTGGGGACACTGGTTGATACTAAGAACCTCCTTCCTCACTGTACTGTGTCTAGAAATGTCACCACTCTTGTGTTTCAGAACCATTAGAATGAAATGGTTGTTTGTGAATGTCAGTCCAAGACTGACTACAACACAGATTAAGTCAGTTTTATGTTCTTCAATGGCTTATAATGAAGCAATCAACCAAATATAAATGGATTAATCAATGCAAGCTATGTGAAAACAGATCAAATGACAAATCTGTTTTACACAATTGAGATATGATAAATATAATTTAAAAACCTATGGATTGTTTGCAAATTTTAAATTTGTGTGTGTGTGTGTTAATATTAAAGTCGGAATTACCCACTGTCTTGGTGGGAATTTAGCTTACTATGTCTTCATTTGAGGGGGAAAAGTATCTCTAGAGAAGCCACTGAAGAAGGGATGAAAGAAAAAAATAACCCTGGAGAATAATAAGTATGAAGTTTGCAAAGAAAGGATGAATTTCCCTTAAGGAGTGGAGTCGGAAAAATAAGGAGATGTGTTCGTTTATCAAAGCTGACTGATGGAGGAAGGGGTGGTCTTGGCTTACCGCTGATTTTCCGTTTTATTTTCCGCACAGAAATAGAAAGTCTTGAACTCTTCTGATGAAGGTTTGAGTTCAATTACTGATTGCTCAAAGCCATGGGTCTGTTCAGTCACCCTGTACCCTTGAAGATACAGGCCACCTGCACAGGGTGAAAGCAAAGAAGCGGGGACAGGTGAGAGTAGGGAAAGTAAGGAGGAAAAGGTACCAGAAAAGGTGTTAAAATTCTATGTGGGAAAGGACTGCTTTTCCAGATGTATAGTCACGGGGAGAAACTAACTTCAAAAGAGCACACACTGATTAGTGTCCAGCAGCAAGACTGGTAGCAGATTTCAAACTTCTTTGTTCCATTTGTAAATGATCAGTATTTATCTTTTCAAGCTCTGTGCCTGGATAAGCTTCTTTACCAGAAGCACATAGGTTTGAAATAAAATTTTCATTATCAAAGAGGAACAGCTGTAATGCTATATAAGAAGGAAATTAAATAGTGTTTCTTGGGGCAGAGTCCCAGTTAGAATATGAACCCATAGGGTGATGTGAAAATGCCAATTTGACTTAGCAATGAGAACAGATGACCAATTATAAAAAGCAATTCTCCTTTCATGATCTTTTAAATCCAAGGACCCAGTTGGTCTGAATTTAGTTCTTTATTTTTGAGGTTAGTGAGGATCTTGGTCTTGGAGACAAAACTCTTGTCTGTTTTTTCTGCTCGGACGTAGCCCAATTGCATGCAGAGACTCAGGCATTAGAGTAAAAGTACTGACAGGCTGTTTAGGGATTCATGTCTCTGTAGCCGTCTCTCATCCCCTAGCAGCTCTAATAGCGAACACAGTAGACTTCACACAAAAGTAAACAAGGAAACACGCTGCTCTTGAGGATCTCTGCAATGATGACATGGAAATATGGAAGGGAGAGTTTGGTAGGGTTGCCTCACTTCTGGTAAGTCATACTTATTATTAGCTGTGTAAGGAAGATGGGCATTTTTATTTTAATCAGAATGAACTGTTTTAAACTTTAGAAATTAGGGAGGGGTTGCTTTTTAATTTTTATTTTTTTATGGAGGATGTAAAAGGCGATATTAAATTTCTATTCTTATTTTCATTTGAAAAGAGTCCATTTTGGAACTCATAAGAAAACATTAAGAAAGGAACAGATTTTTTTTCTACCTTTATTGGCCTCAGTGATATGGTGTTTACCAACACAGTGATACAATTCTTTTAGACAAGCTGACAGATGAGGGCTGGACAGGATGGAAAAGAGCTTAGTGCAGTATCACTGACTCATCATAAGCTTCCCCTGTGGAGGGGGCAGACCAGTGGTCTTATTTTACTTGGGAAAGCCTTACTTTCCTTCTGTTAGAAATAAACCCTGCCCATAAACAGTCACTCATCTGAGGTTCCAGCCCAGCTGTTGGTAATCTCTGCCTACTCTCCGTCTCTATGTATTTGCTCTTTTTCCTACTGCACCTATCAGAAAAGCAAGCACACAGCACACACTCTGTCTTCTATGTTTGCTCTCTTTCACTTAGCATAATGTTTTCAGGGCTCGTCTATATTATGTATCACGTTATACACTACTGCTTTATTCTTTTTAATGGAAGCATGATGTTTCACTGTGTGGACCTAGCACTTTTTTTTTTTTGACCTAGCACATTTTATCTCTATGTTCACTAACTGATGGCCACTAAGACTTGCTCTGAGAGGGGAAGTCCTTGTCTTCAGTGGTGTAACCATTACACATTCCAGTGGATGGCTCCATACCCCTGCCAATGGGGACTACGCTGGAGAACATCTGCAGGTCATTAAAGCAAAGACACTTTTGTGTGATGGGGACTTGGAGAAAAGGCAGGTAGGTTGCTGTGGAGGGAGGAGGATAAGAAAGGATAGAACTGTGTATCACTTGTTTTTCTATTGCTATGATATACCATGATCACCTCTGTTGTGCACAAAAACATTTTTTGTTTTAATCCCAGGTGTGGGGTGTGAGACTGATTCAGACGGTCCACAACATCAGTCTATTTGTCTCTTGTGGGCTTTGAGAGGGGCTCTTTGTCAGCTGCAGATAGTTTAAATCTCTGGACTCTGGAGAAAGAATAAATGCCAGAGTCCAGTGAGTGTGGAGGAGCCCTGAGAAAGAACAAGGCTGCTGCTGCTTCCCCCTTCACTCCTGTTGCTGTTGATGCAGTGAGACACAATCTGGAGATCTCCTGAAACAAGGATTGGACTGGCTCCAAGGAACCTGACGACCCTAACCAGCAGGAAGCAGCTAAGAGAAC
>CM053751.1:3976270-4000110 GCA_028658305.1 Pachyuromys duprasi
AATAAATAAATAAATAAATAAATAAATAAATAAATAAATAAATAAAATTCAAAAAAAAAGTATACCAGCACACGACAACTCATAGGATAAATAATTTATTTGTTTTTGTTGTTGTTGTTGTTCCAGAGAGTCATGCTCCTTAGCAGTGGGGAGAGCAGACTGACCAATGTGGCTGGAGCAGAAAGCTCAGAGCTTATACCTTGAACCACACACAGGAAACAGAGAGATAATTGGGAATAGTGATAGCCTCTGAATTCCAAAGCCTGCCCCCCGGTGATACAATTCCTCCAGCAAGGCCACCCCTCCTAACCATGCCTAACATAGAACCAACAGAGACCAAGTATTCAAAGGCCTGAGACTTAGGGGACACATTTCATTTAGACCACCACAAAATGTATATCCAGAATGGATAATATACATGTACAGATAAAAAACAAATAGATATACAAAAATAAAATAATGCAAAAAAACCCCACCACATTTTGGTGGGTGCAAACAATAAAGTCTTGTAGCCGTTTTTCTAGACACTTGCAGGGCATGAGTGGCAGTGAACCCCCAGAACCTTGTTTAAGGAGATTTCCCTGGGTCTGTGCCCCTTTGTTATGTTAGTAACAGTAATTATCAGCCCAGTCCAAATATAGCTGAAAGAGCTGTGCAACCATTGTATCCACTGTTCACTGTAATACTGTAAAGTGATCTTTCTGAGAAATGCTCACACACCTTGGAGTCATTTGGTAACAAACAATAGTCGACAGTCATCAGTCATAATTTGTTAGTTCTAGCTCTTGCTGGGGAGAAATGAAAGGGAATGTGGAAAGACCAGAGCCTTCAGCCTTGGACAAAGGCCCTTGACCAAGGGGCTTCTGAAATAATATTAGCAGGCACATGAGAGCCAGTAGTACATTTTGCTAAAGGACAAATACCTCTCTTGACACTTAGGCAAAGACAGCCTTCCTGGAACTGAGAGGCCATCTCTCCAATTACCGAATTGCACACTAAAGGCATATGTGCCCAGCTGAACTGGACATGTGGGGTTAGTGCCTAATATGGTTCTTACTGGAAACCAGGGCTACGCTGTTCTCTACAGCTCACTTTCCCTGCTCATTATACTTTTTCTCTTCTCTGACTCCTTGTTGTCCTCAGTATGTTTTCAGTGCTGCGGGTAATGCCAGGCCAAGAAAAATACAGCTACATTCAGGAACAGGTGATATTATATCAGGTCTCCTGGCTGTAGAGAAGAATTAGTGTACTAAAATGAAAACTAGTTAGACTATGTAAGACAGTAAAGAAACTCAGATGCTAAGTCAGAGGACAGCATGTGATCATAGCAGCCTGGGGTCAAGCATGGAGCAACAAGTGTTACCATGGTAATCCAAAGGCAGTGACTAGCTTTATATGTCTTATTCTAAGAATATGACATAGAAATCACCAATGGAGCAGGCATGTATGCAGAGATCAAAGGCTTTGGCATGTTGGTATTGTTCCAATTATTTTGGTTGTTATCCAAAGGTCTAATAAATGAATATATTGTTTTCATATAATTGAGTGAAAGTTTTGTGAAGCATGTGATTTACCATGTTTTTAAATTTAAAAATAATTGTATTTATTAATTACTATGTGTGTCTGTAAGAGCAATCTCTCTCTATACACACACACACACATATAGGAGAGAATGTCAGGCATATGGAGGTCAGAGGACAAATGTCATGAGTCTGTTTTCTCCTATCATGATTTCTGGAGATAGAACTCAGTACATTAGGCTTACATTCTTACTAACTGTGCCATCTCATTGGTGTGTGCCATGTTTTCTATTCAGTTGGATTAAGAATAACCACAACTAACTATACTGCTTATATGACTTAGAAACTGAATGAGCCTTCAGTGTTAGAAGTCCTGTAGTAAATGGTAGTCAAGGTCTAGTTCAGTGTTATGAGTCCCTGGGTAAGAAAAACACAAAGCATAAGTTGTTCTAGAGCTGAGCAGAGCTTTTTTTTTTTAATATAGGCAAAGCAAGAACTGTAGATTAGGTCAGGTCAAATGTCACCTGTTTAGCATCTCTGGGAAGAATTAAAAATGAATACTAGAACTTTATGTAATTTTTCTATTCTTGTGGGGGTATGTGATAGTTCACATTGCCAACTTGAAGGATCTAGACCCATCTGTGAGACAAGCCACTGGGCATACCTGTGATGGTTATCTAGATTAGGTTAGGACTGAGCCGAGAAGACCCATTCATATATGGTAGGCACTTTCTGGCAATGGCCCTGATATGAAGAAGTCCAAGGGGAACGGGTTTTTGCTGTCACCGCTTGCTGGTGAGTTGTTGCTGCCTGTAGTGATACTTCTGCTGTCATTTTCACAGAAACTAGCTTCTTCAGCCTTCCAGTATGGACTGAAGACCAGTGGCCCTCAGGTGTCTTCCAGGCCTCCAGCAGCTGACTGGGACTGAGGAAGGATCCAGTCTCACTGGCTGAGCAGCTGCTGGGTTCTCAGCCTCCCCAGTGTGAAGCAGCCACTGCTGGGCTCTCAAGACCACACTATGTAAGCCAGTCTAATAAAACCCTTTTGATTTCTATTCATTATATTGGTATGGGTCACTTTTCCAGGAAAAGAACCAACGCCTGCTGAAGTGCTTGCTGACAGTGGAGGAAATACAGAATGGGTAGTAGAGGAAGGTTGTTATAAATGTCAGCTAAGGCCATGGGGATCAACTGCACTAAGAGTATAATTAACATGAGTGTTTCTGTCATACTTTGTTAAGAATGTGTTTGTGCAGATATTTGTGTTTTCTTTCCAATTTATCATGTATTGTAACATCAATTAAGAGAATATTAGTGATTATCATATTTAAGCTTTGGAATATTAATACAATGTCCCTCAAGGGATATTGCAACCTATTCTGAAAATTATAATTCATTCGCAGTTGTACATGAGATAGTTATATCATGTTAGGAATAATTATATATATAATTCATTTATATTTGGATATATATTGGAATATATACATATATTTCTTTTGTAATATGGGGTAGTTATATAATGTATGCTATAATTATGACCTGGTTACTGTTTTCATTTGGAAATTAGGCATAACATAAGGAGATATGATTGTATGTCAAATTGACAAGGTGTAGAAATTTGATTCCTAGTCTTTTTTTTTAAGATTTATTTATTTATACAGTATTCTGCCTACATGTATGTCTACATACCAGAAGAAGGCATTAGATCATATAGATGGTTTAGAGCCACCATGTGGTTAATGAGAAGTGAACTCAGGATGTTTGTGAGATCAGCCAACGCTCTTAACCTCTGAGTCATCTCTCCAGTCTCCTGATTCCTATTCTAGCTACATCCGTAATTAAATAAACCCAGGGAGCTGGGTAGCCCTATGAGGGATTTTTATTTTATTTTATTTTTTAGTTAAATTCATTGAAGTGGGAAAACCCACCTTTAATCCTGATCTTTTTTGCTGGGAAGATCCTTTTTAATCCTTTTCTTATTCTGTTTTTAGCTGTTAACGTTGAAAGGTGTAGGTTGCACAGGAACAGAGGTTGTCTATCTCTTCATAGCTATATGTTCATCTGGGCCATGTCAAAAGCATCTTTGTTGTGATTAAGAGGAGAGTCATTCCACTGTTCATCCCAAATGATAGAAAATGGGCCATCGAGTGAGCTGAGCTGCCTTTCTTTCTATTTAAACATCCAAGAAAGTTGGAGCTGTCACTAAATTCTTCCTTTCCCTTTGGCATGTCTGCTGGTATTAGCTAAGCATGAGCATTAATGCTAAAAATAGAAACCAAATGACTTAGGTTCCACATTCACACTTTGGCTAATTATTGAATGGTCATTCACATAGCAGGCATTTCAAGCAGAAATATAATACTAACTGGTTTTATTAAAACATTGTAAGAGATTGGAAAAATGGGGCAGATTTAACTGGTGGGTGGGAGGCAGATCAATACAGAAAGATGGGGAGGAAGGCTAAATACCACTGAAGATGTTTGAAAAGGCCTTAAGGAATCATATTACTGGATATTTATCTAAAATTACATCCAATACATATAAGTGTATGTGTATATGTATACATATATTTGTTTAATGAATGTGCTGGATACTTTTATGTCAACTTGACATAAGCTAAAATCATTTGAAAGGAGGGAAACTCAATTAAGAAAATGCCTCCATAAACTTGGGCTGTAGGTAAGCCTGAAGGGCATCTCTTAATTAGTGACTTGTACAGGAGGGTCCAGCCTATTGCAGCGGTGCCATTCCTGGGCTTGTAGTCCTGGGTTGTATAAGAAAGTAGGCTGAACAAGCCTGTAAGCAGCATGCCTCCACAGCCTCTGCATTAGCTTCTGCATTAGGTTTCTGCTCTGTTTGAATTCCTCTCCCGACTTCCTTCAATGATGAACAGTTATATGAAAGTAATACAAATAAACCTTTTCCGCTCCAGCTTGCTTTTCATCCTGGTGTTTCATTATAGCAATAAAAATACTCCAATTAAGACAATGAAGTTATAACACTTTGGATGGTAATGCTCCTTCTGAGAACCATAGAGTATCTAACAAAAAGACCTCAGTACCAGGCATGATAAACCTCTTTCTTGAGTAGTTGGTTAGGGGCTTCCAAGAGACTCCCTAAACAATATAAGCTATTGCTCTTGCCCTAGGCTTCCTTTCAGAAATTGAAGTTAAGTCCTTATTGTTGAAAATGCCATGTGATTTGGAGAAAGCATTTGAGCTCAATCTGACCTGAAAGCTCCCTCCCCTAAGACTAGCTTTTATGGTACCAGAAGATGCTATGCAAGTTTCCAAGGAGGAGTCGATTAATAGTCCTACCCAGTTGTGATACCTTAGAAACAAAACAATGACAAGTACGTCAAGAGATCCCTAAAGCTACAATAGTGGCGCTCATGCCACAGCGCTCTAACCGGAGTTAATGCCTGCACAACAGGAGGGAAATCCTGTCTCATACTGGAAAGCCAGCCAACTCCTTAGGGCTACTGTTATTATGGCTCTTAGAAGTGATCCTCCTACTGCCACTTTATAAACCAGTGTAATTACCAATTGCACTCTAAAACTTATACCTACAGGTAAGTGACGTGTCCTTCATCAAAAAAAAAAAAAAAAAAAGGAAAGGAAAAAAAGGAGTGTCTTTGCAGCAGAGTGAAAACCACAACTTGTCAAAATTCAGAGAATAATTCATCATGGGGTGCCCGGTTCCAATAGATACCTCTACAACATAACTCCTACACCTGAGGCTCACGGAACATCATGGAAGAGAGGGCAGAAAGATTTTTTTAGTTAAATTGTTTTTACATTAATTACATTTTATTCGCTTTGCATTCCAGCTGTAGCCTCCTCCCTCATTCCGTCCCAATCCCACCCTCCCTCTCTCATCCCCTCCCATGTCCCTCTCCAAGTCCACCAAAATCCCCTTCCATCCAATCTTGGCTTATCAGGTCTCTTCGGGACTGGCTGCATTGTCTTCCTCTGTGGCCTGGCAAGGCTGCTCCTCCCTTGGAGAGGAGGAGGGCCAAAGAGCCAGCCACTGAGTTCATGTCAGAGACAGTACCTCTTCCCCTTACTAGGGAACCCACTTGGATACTGAGCTGCCATGGGCTATATCTGAGAAAGATTCTAAGAGGTAGAGGGCCAGGGCTTCTTCTGTGAGACCGTGTCTCCCTGAAATGACAGGGAAGGCTCACCCATGATACCTCAACTACACAGCTGCCTAAATAGGACCTGGTGAGAATACTGAAAGACTTACTAATGTGAAATGGGGAACCCCACAGCTAGACAAGAAGCTAGAGATGTTGGCTGAGCCGAACTGAACTAAAGCAACCAAAGACTGGTAGGAGAAAAGAATTAGTCTTCACAAATGAAAGCATAATTGCTCATTTCATACTAAGCGGTTAGTCCTGAAATCGCGCTCTCTATCTCTCTCTCTCTTGCTTACACACCCACACACCCACATATATACACAAGCAACACTAAGTAGGCTTAGCATACATATATAATTAAAGAAGAAAAGGCCATGAATTTGAGAGGGAGTGAAAGTGTCATGGAGGTGTTGGAAGAAGAAGAAGAAAGAGGGAAGTTATATCATTATATTTCAATTAAAATTTGAAGTAAATAATTAAATAATAATTTTTAAAATGTAGAAGAAATTTTAAAAAATTTTTTAAATGTACAGAAGAAAGCTCTTCTGTAGATTTCAGATATAATTATTTCCTTGTTCATATGATCTTTATATATCTATCTTTTAAATAGTATATATAAAACATCATATGAATGCAAAATAAATTTATGATAAATGACTATAATGTATATAAGAGTAGCTTTTTATACTCAGACCACTAAACAAACGTAGAGTTGATACTATGTTGATAACAATGTCTCAGTCTTCCCAGCATTCTTGTATAACAGTCAGCTGCTATTTCCATTTTTATAAGCAAGGAAAGAAAATTTTGGGAAGTTGAGCAAACTGACCATGAAAATCAGACTGCCAACATCCAAATTAGGAATACTCTGAGGAAAAAAGAATTTTTCAATCTAAGAAAATAACTGGCATTCCTGTTGAAAGCCATTAGTGAGCAAAGGAATGAGGTTGTTTATGTTTTAACTTCTAGAGAGCAAGTGTGAGACATTAAGGCTTCAGGCCTCAGGGCTAGCCTGGCTCTTCAGATCTCAGTAGATGGCTTATTTCTCCACTGGCTAGCCGTTGTTCTGAGTGGACTGCGTTTGTAACCGACAAGTAGAAGAGTTACTGAGCAACAGCCCCTTTCCTGTGGAGTATCTGTGGGCTGTCTCAGGTGAAACAATCTTACAGGAGTTTGCAAAGATTCAGTAGGGCTAGTGGTGTCCTTCTTACTATTGTAATTACAATTCCAAGTGACGTTGATTCCTTACCTGACGCCTGAGTGGAGCGAATGCTAGCATAGAAATACAAGCAGCCATCCTTCAAAATGCAATAGTGTTGGACCCATGAATCTGTGCTTCTCTCCAGCTGGTGCAGGAGGCCCAGACATTCGGGCTGTTTGATTGCAAGAGGTGGGAGGCTACTGTTGTGCAGTGTGACATCTTCCCAGACATGGTTCTGCAGGTGTAGTGCAAAGATATGTAAGCAGTTACCTTGCACCAAGATACCTTTGACCCACACAGCAATGACATGGGAATAAGTTGTGTGACTTTAGCAGCCACTATCCTAAATTTTTCTATTGCTAATATAATCTCACTGCTTGAGTAATAGCCAAATTTAGATTTTGCTTCTCTTCTCTTGGCTTTTATTGTATTCTGAAGAAATCAAAAGAGTATCAGCCAAAAAGCAGGAGATTGGGAAGAGAGAGCCAATGGGAATAGGTACCTCAGCAAAGAGTTATTAATGCCCTGATGTGCCGCTTCTCACATCACAGGGACTGCACTCCAAGGCCCGGTGTCTGGCATGTCTACTAGGAATAATAGCAGCCTCTGGCTCATGCCTTTCTTTATGTGAACCCCTACTTGTGCAAAGGAACGAGTTAAATGCTGCAGGCCAGCTCCAGCCTTGGGCTCTCACGGTCACTGAAGTGGAAGGCTGATGATAAATGGAGGTCCTCTAACCTGGAGGGCAGCCCTCAGTCCACAGGCCTGGGAAACAGGCTCTTTCTGAGAACTCTGACCCGCGGCCAGGAGTACTGTGCTTTATCTCTTCATCAGAACTGGCCTGTGCTTGCCAGGTTCTCTTTGTTCGGTTTTGGTTTTGCCCTTTCGTTTTAACAAGGCAGTGAAAAGATAGCAGACGGCAGAGCTTGCTGTATTCAGTGCTGTGAAGTGGGGGCCTGCTGGGAGTTTGGCTGGTCACTTTTTTTTTCACTTGCTGCAGACACTCCGAGTGCATTAGCAGAACAGACACCTCTTAAAAGTACCCAGGCTCATTAGGGTGGTGCATTGGTGAGTGTGTGGAGTGTTGTGTTCCAGGTAAAATGAAACACAAGTCCTGCTTTTCATTATGTGACAGTGCTCATGATTGCTCTGAAGGCCAGTTACAAGGCAAGGACAAGCAAACTCCACCCCGAATTTCTGCTAATATATAAACTTGAATATGCAAAGACAGTAATAAGTGCGTGCCATCTTATGAAAGAATGATCACATCAAATAAAATCTACAGCTTCATGAAAAATCACATCCCCAGTGTAAAAATGAGACAGTTGTGCATTAAGACAGTGTTCCCCAAAATGTGTTATGGCACAGAAAGAGGCTGTCTCATGCCTTAGGGTCTGAAGTGATTAATGGTTTGCCCGATGATATAATGAAGGCACCTGATATTATATACGTAGAAATCTAATAGAATGATGTTGCTCCAAAGTTGGAGACCATGGGTGTGGAAGAATAGTGCAAAGTGGCTAATGTGTCTACAGAACAGACATGAATGGATTACTGTACACCCTGAGTTGGCGGGGGGGCATTCCAAGACATCCTGGAGATCTAACAGCAGCATTAGTTTATCACCATGGTGGACAAGACAGTGGACGTGGCTCTGTGTGAATCAGAAATTACACCTCACTTTGTGACTCCGTCCCAAGTCTTGTTGGGAGAAATTTCATACAAACTCATGAAAATACAAAGAAAGTGGGATTGAAAGATCCCCTCTCAGATCTGAGCAAAACCACAATTGATGTCAATCCTTTCCCCAGCGCTTAGAATAGATCTAAGATGCCCCAGACTGCTCCTTCCTCTTCTGTAAGGAAACACAAATTGAAAGCTGAGACCAGGATAGAGAAAACCTTACCTGGCGGATAGGCTGGGCTGCTTTGTGCATTGCCTCAAGCCACCTGAAAGACAGTAAAAGGAGCAGGCAATTCACTGGGAGCTGTGGAGTGTCACACAGAGAAGCTTGCTCTTGCTTAACATGCCCTGCAGGCAGAGCAGTCCTGAGCCTCAGGTATATTTCACCACTCTTGAGTGAAGGTAACACATTTGCAAATGTAAATGTGTCAAAACCTTATACATAAAGTATATCTAAAGTGAAACTTGTGTTATTTCTCACTGCATCATTTGATCAGTGCCCAAGAGAAAGTTAATTCATTATTTCTAAGATTTGCAAATTGTTAACAATGGCATGCTTATACTAACTATAAAACACTGACTTCTAAAATATGGAATTACTAGTGAATGGCCATTGTCTTGAGTCCTTTCTTGTGTATTCTTTGGACACTGGCTTCATTGGTATGCCTTGTTGTTAGTATTATTTTTATAAAACTGTGTTTGTTTCTCAGTTTCTCGCTTAACCCAGCTATCACAAAAATAATTGAGACTCTTTTATATTTTTTAATAATAAACTCCATAACACAATAATTGAGCAGTTATTACTCTACTCTTAACCCTCTAAGCTAATCTGGTTTCCTCCCAGCATAAATCCCAGAGATACTTGCAGTTTGTAGCTTTTCTGATCCAGATCCTCTCCTGATGTCTCTTAGACCTTTGCCCATGGCTCAATCCCCTACTTTCTTCTCTTAAGTCCTCTTCCTCTGGCTGGCAGGATGTCCAGCACTATTCTCTTCCTTACTCATCAATTGGCTATAAGCTGCCTTAACACGGGCAAATGGGGAGCAGTGTTTATATGACATTAAGACAGGAATTTCTCAGACCAAGGATTGCAACCAGATAGGGGGGTACAGAAATCAGCATTTGAATCACACAATAACCTTATGCCTACACTTTATAGTGTTCTACCTGGAGGTCTTGTGCCTTAGCTTGGCAGCAGCAGATTGACCCCATCCTGGCCTGCCTACCTTTTCCAGTTTTGTTTCAAACTCCCCAACTTCCAATGAAACCACACTGTTTGTTGTTCTCCCCAGTGTCCAGTATACTTTCCTCTGCTCCTCTCTTCTTCTGTGTGTGCACTTCTTCCATAACTAACCCTTCAATTCCCACATTTCCAAGCCCTTGCTACCTGCTTTCAACTGGTGTGTTACATGTCTTCTCCTATGATACTTTTCAGCTTTTATTTTGTACTCAAAAGAACAACTGTCCTATCATTTTATTTTTGAGATTATAATTTAATAACATTTCTCCCTTCCCTTTTCTTCCTCCAAATCCTCCTTATACCATTCCCTGCTCCCTTTCAAATTCATAGCCTCTTTTTTTTCAACTAATTGTTTTTGTGTGCACACACACTCCCAAACCTAACCTTTTCAGTAGTCTATATAATGTTACATGAATGTATGTTTTCAGTGCTTACAGCTTGGCACTGGACAGACAATTCCTCACTGAGGAAGACTAGCTCTCCTACTTTCAGCATTCTTTATCTGCCCATAGTTTTTGTGCAGGTCTGAAGCCTTTCAGTCCTTCCCACATCCATATTGGCATGTCTATTGGTGTCATCCTTGTTCAGTTCATATTTGGACAGTCATGTTGGTGAGACTTTGTTAGTGCTGCTTCTGATGTCATAGAATAATGTTGCTCCAAAGTTGGAGACCATGGGTGTGGAAGAATAGTGCAAAGTAGCTAACATGTCTACAGAACAGACACGAATGGATTACTGTACACCCTGAGACAGAGGGGGGCATTCCAAGACATCCTGGAGATCTAACAGCAGCATTAGTTTATCACCATGGTGGACAAGACAGTGGACGTGGCTCTGTGTGAATCAGAAATTACACCTCACTTTGTGACTAGGATACACAGTCACACAGCTAACTCCCAGTCTTCTGGGAGTCTTTCCACCCCCTGTTCCATGATGTTCCCCATTTATTTTGTTTTGGGGCCAAAGATGGGCTTTTCATTATACAAATAATCCACAGAAACTTTAAAATGGTGTCTAGGGATGTAAGATATAAATAAATACTGTGCATATCATATCATCCTGGTAGTCTTTACCCTACCTTTATTTAAATATACAATATCCAACAAAAAGGGACACAATATTTTCCCTCCTGAGATGTTTCTGAACTAGTACTCTCCTTAATGTTGGAACTAGGTAAAGAAGATCTTCTTTAAGACTACATAGATTGATGTGCTACCTTTCCCATCAACTTTCTGTCCTGTGCTCTGTCTTACCCCTCACTTTAGCTTGTCAGCTTCTTCATTACAATTTTCACTTGGCTCACTGAAAGTAGTCAGTGAGCTCTGTTCCCTCAGGGAGACATGCACAGTGTGTATCCAATGGTTAGAATCTTTTGCTACCTTCTCAGAATGCCAAAGCACTTATCTTTGTAGATTATGTGCTTATCTAATGTCATCAGAGTCTCCTTCACTCAATGCCGCATTACTTTATCCCTTCATACAGTCAGCTCATCTCACTACAGCGTACTGTTCTATATCAGGAGTCATTATTTTTGTACCAATAATTGTCCATCATACAATATATACACCTGGCCATTTGTTAGCAATGACAGCTATAAACGATCAAGGAGCTATGCTATTATTGAGCTTTTGTCTTTTAAAGAAAATAAGGAGAGTTAAGTAGTAATATTTACAGAGTATGCATGTGTTCTTTGGAAATTCTGATTGAAATAAAAAGAAAAAATGACATCCCAAACTTCTTGTACTTAATCAAATAGGTCCTACCATATTTTTGGTTCTCTATCTCATTTCTGCTTCCAAGAATATGAAAGACTACTCCTTATAAAACAGTCCCCTGCTGAAAGTAAAACCAGAGAGGCAGGAGATTAATGAATTACCTTTTCATCTCTTGGTTTGATGTTGCACAGAGGCAATATAATCTACTTCCGGACTGAGGCATGCAGTTAAACACAAATGGTTTTCCCAAGCTGTTGTCAATGTCGATTTCTGCTCCTTCTAACTTTATTACATCTAGAGGTGGCCACTTCCCTTCATCCTATAGTTGATAAAGAAGATGCTCTGTTAGTGGAAAAAATGAAAAAGAAAGAAATACCATGGTGATTATTTTAAATTGATTTGTTTTTCCTTTAAAATTAAAAATAAAGTAAAACACTCTTTGCAGATTGTTGTCCCCTTAATATATATAATGCAATATTCAAAATTATCTGCTTGTAATTTTTAACAACCTTTTAAATAGCTGTTCTTAATATGAGCTTTATTAGACCTGATAACCTAGGGTCAGATGGAAGGGGAGGAGGACCTCCCCTATCAGTGGACTTGGAGAGGAGCAGAAAAGAGATGAGGGAGGGAGGGTAGGATTGGGAGAGAATGAGGGAGCAGGCTACAGCTGGGATACAAAGTGAACAAACTGTAATTAATATAAAAAATAATAAATAAATAAAATAAAAAATGTGAGCTTTATTTTTGCCTATCTGGGAAAGTATTATTAATGCCAGCTTTCCCATCACAAAAACAGGACATCAAAAAAAAATCTGTATCATGCAATTTACATTGTAATGATGTGACATCTCTAGACCTTCACTATGAGTTCACACTTACTGTGTGTCATTTCTATCAGCTGACTGACCTAACAAATGTTTATGAGATAGTTATCTTTATCATCTCCATACAATACATCATAAGCACCCCAGAAATACTAAAGAGTTTTTGTTTAATAAAGGACATTTTAACATACTATAATATTAATGTAAAACTAAAATATTGTGTAGGTAAATAGTTTTAATTTTGTTTATTTTATAGTTATTTCTTAAAATGTCCCCATCATTATTCCTATCTGTTTTTAACATTTCTACATTGAGATGTAACTTACATAGCACGGATGCACTCACTGTATAGTTACTTAGCATTGCTCTTTAGTAAATTTATGGAAATAGGAATCCACCATCATAACCCAGTTTTAGAATATATCCATTAACCTCTAAATTTCCTTTGAGTCTATTTTCAGTCAGTTGCTACCATTTCCCAAATTACAGATGTTTTGGTCCTTATGCATTTGGCATTCTTGGATGTTTAATCTGGAACCATATAACTTTTGGTGTTTTTTTTTTAATACTTAGCATGATGTTTTTAAATTTCCAAGTTGGAGCAGAAATTAGCACTTCATTCTTTTTAAAGACTAAATTATGACATTCTATTGTAGAAGATGTCACATTTTGTTTCTCCACGTATAAGCTGACAGAAATTATTTTTTTCTGGTGTGGGGATATTTGAGTAACATCTCTATGGATTTTTCTGTTCATGTCTTTGGCATATAAGTGATTGCAAGACATTCTTCAACTACAAGTAGTGCCTCATACTTCTCTTGAACTTTCATGACCCATACTTTAGTCTCCACAACACCATTTTGGAGGAGGGCTGTTAGATCCAGTGATATGCCCCAGTATTGCAAGGAAGGCATAGAAGAAGAGCATGAGCCCTGTCTTCCAGCGCGTCTCTTCCAACTGCATCTATCAAATGTCTGGTTCTTGGATCACTAGGATAGGAGGGGCTGTTTGTTTTTGGCATCAATGGTGAATGCTTGTGTTATTCAACATTTCAGTTACTTAGCTACATTTCCAGGAACATTTTAAAGTTGAATTAGAAATAGAAATAAAACACAAAGATCTTTTTCCATTGGTAAACAACTGATGTGTTCATTTGCTGAAAGCAAGTATCTGCTGACTCTGCCTTGTGTGGGCCTATTATACAGACAAGGTGATGCTGGCCTTAGTGTCAGTTTTGCTTGATTACTCAGGGAATGTCAGGGGCCTTCTGCACCCTTTGATGTAGGAGAATTTGACAAAGTTTACTCATGGCACACTATACAACCAGGAATAGGGCCTTTAGTCATTTACAAGGCTCTTCCCTACTTGCTCAAGTCATATATACATGAGAAAAAATACATGAAAACTTATGGCTTGGATTTTGAAACCGGGGCTACTTTCTCTTACAAGCTGTGCATCATGGCCAAGGTGGCAGTTTTGCTCATCTCTGCGGCTGCCTCCTGTCCCCTGCTGGTGAGCCTGCTGTGTCCCTGGCAGCAGCTGCAGTGCCCCTTTGGTCATGTCGCACTGAAGCAGGTGTGGACACTCCTGCAGCTGTGCTCGCTCAGTTTATTCTTTCATCTCAATTTCACCGGAACAAGAACCTTTAAATCCCTCTCGTGGTGAGATCCAGATGTTGGAAAGGAGACTCCACTCAATCTAATCCGAACACTGCCTGCACTGTGGTGCTCATTAATCAAATGTTTTCTAGAGATAAGGAACAATTAAAATCCAGTTTCTGTTTCACTGTCATGCCTTAAAAACACTACTTCCTTCAGCAAAATTCAGTCTTCTAGCTTGGCGCTGATGATTAAATTGGCTCTGTTTGGTCCCTTCCCTAAAGCTCTGCCAAAAGTCCTTCTTAGCAGTGATGGGGCAACAAAAATGTTCAAGGCTGCACTCCCATCAACTTTATGTTCTTTTGTCCAAGCGCAGAAACCCTCAGGCACCGCTTTCCTTCCTGAGCCAGGTCACAGGCTCAGCCGCTGCCTGTGTGCACGATTGATTAAAATAGCGTGGATGCTGAGGGGATTTAAATAGCAATTGTTTAGTGATGTCCAGAAGCTATAGACTGAGAATAAAGGAACTCGGGCTGCTTGTGCCGGAGGACCTTGGGTAATGCTGGTGTTGTCTATCATGGAAATAATATTTTTTTTCAGGATGAATTCCAAAGGTCAGACTGTTCAGAAAAGGGAAACACTGAGCAACAATGATGAGAAAAACCCAACCTACAGTGAGTGCACTTCTAAAATAGATTACTATTTTTGTGGAGAAGAATAAAGACAATGAAAACAAAGTGTGTTTGTGAGACTCTCTGCTAAAATAAAACTACCTGCTGATGCCCTTTGAATTTTTGTTTTGGTAAAAAAAATTTGGTTTGAACATAACAGAAATTTATTGTTGCCAGGTCTCTTAGTCTTTGCAAAGGAAAAAAAAAACCTAAGGACACTGTGTATGTTTGATTTTATCTGGATGTACAACTCTGAAAATCCACAAATTTGTATGCAGGCAGGGAAAGGCTTCTTTAGCCATGAGAAAGAGATCGTTCTGAGTGAAGAAAACAGAGACAAGACATATCTAGACAGAAAGCCTATCCTGAAAATGCAGAGCTGAGAGATATAAAACTGGAGGGTTGGAGCAATGTTGACGAGTGTCCATCAGAGCTTTGGAAATGACATTGAGCACCCTTTATCTCTAGGTGGCAATTTGGAACATCCTCTCCATGCCAGCAACTAAAACCATCACTCCTTGGTAGCCATGAGAAGATGCCTTTGACAAATCCCGCCCTAGGATTAGGGGAGTAGTAAAAGGCATGGGTGAGTCTCAGCCTCTGCTTTGATACCCTGCAGGGTGGAGTCTTTCAGAGGCCCTCTGTGGTAGGCTCCTGTCCTGTTCCCTGTTTTCTCCCTCTTCTTTCTGATGTCCATACCATTTGCCTTTCTGAATGAGGATTGAACATCTTACTCAGGGTCCTCCTTCTTGCTTAGCTTCTTTACGCATACAGATTTTACTATGTTTATCCTATATGATATGTCTAATATCCATTTATAAGTGAGTATATACCATGTGTGTCTTTCTGCTTCAGGGATAACTCACTCAGGATGATCTTTTTTAGTGCAGGGAATCTTATGAAAGAAGGGAGAGATAGGACAAGACCCTACAAGGAGAAAAAAAATTGTGCACAGGGGTCTTTTCTGAGACTGATATTCCAACCAAGGACCATTCATGGAGATAACCTAGAACACCTTAGCCTGTGGCAGCACAGTGTCCAAGTAGGTTCCCTAGTAAGGGGAAGAGGGACTGTCTCTGTCAAGAACTCAGTGGCTGGCTCTTTGATCACCTCCCCCTAAGGGGGGGCAGAGCAGCCTTATTAGGTCACAGAGGAAGACAATGCAGCCAGTCCTGATGAGACCTGATAGGTGAGGGTCAGATGGAATGGGAGGAGGACCTCCCCTATCAGTAGTCTAAAGAATGGGCATGGAAATAGAAGAAAGAGGGAGGATGAGACTCAGAGAGGCCAAGATAGGGGGCTACAGCTGGGGTACAAAGTGAGTGAACTGTAATTAATAAAACAACAAATAAACTTCAAAAAGGCAGGGGTGAGAAAAAAGAAGGGAAGAGGGAGGCTTCCACTGCTCTGCCTTTTGTCATCTTTGTGTTATGGACAGATAGAAGTCATTATTCTTGAGGAACTACAAGCCCCTCCTAGATTATTTATGTATGTGTGCAATTACTTATGTATTTATTTACCTATTTGTCTGTCTATCTGTCTGTTTGTCTGCCTGCCTGTCTGTCTGCTTTTAGTTTAATCTTCTCCTTCCAGACAGGCAAGGCAGGACAGAAGTAACAGAAAATAGAAAGTCAAATGGGTATGAAAAACCACATCATTGTTTACGAGTGATAACAGTTTCCCAGCTAAAGCTTAGTGATTTTTGACAGTTTGCATTTACTTTGATTAAATGAAAAAACAAACAGCAACAACAGCAAAACCAACCAAGGAAACAAACAAAAAAGCCAGGCATGATGGCACACAGCTGTGATCCCAGAACTCAGGCAGAAAGAGACACATGGATGTCTGTGAGTTTGAGACCAGCCTGATCGACAAAGTGAGTTCAGAACAGCAAAGATTGCACAGAAAAACCCTGTCTCAAAAAATACCAAAAAAGAAAAGAAAAGAAGAAAAGAGGAAAGACAATTTCACTGCCTCTAAATGTGTAGCTACTCACCTTTGCAAGCAGAAGTACACAAGGTATTTCATCTTTCCATAGAGCTATGGCTCTTTCCCTGCTTTTATAAAAATCCCTGGCTGCAGATGGTGACATCAACAGAGGCAACTGGCTGCAAACTGGGAATTTTATGCATTCTTTTTCAGTTTGCCTGAAGTGGGGAATCAAGTTTTCAGTGTGATAAATACAGGCTGACTGTATCATGTTGTTTCCTGGCAGCAGCAAGATTCCAGGCTCCAGGAGGCCCTGGAGCCTCTGCTGCAAAAGGACCATGTCACTGGACAAATCCTCATACTATGCCCAGACACAAACAGGTTTCTTCTGGAAAGTTAGCTGAGGGGAAGGTTGCCATCAGTATTTGAGTTGGGGCTACCCAAGTTTTACAGCTTTGAAGAGAAATTTATGTTCTCGATTGAGTTGCTTATTTGTTACCATTTTCCTTGGCTCCTAAATATCACTTAAAGTATAACCACTACCATGCAATTCTAAAAGACTAAAGGACTGAATATGGTGGCATATGCCTTGGATTTAGGGCACGAGGGCAAGTTGCCATGAGTTTGAGGCCAGTCTAAACTACTTAGGGAGTAGAAGGAAACCTGAGATATATAGCAAGGCCCTGTCTCAACACCCACATTATTAAAAAAAAAAAAAACTCTACGAAGTAGTGTACTGGAATTAGCAGCCTGAAACCTATGAGTACAAGAAGAGCACACTGCACCGTAAACTCTTGGATGGAATGCTTGTCTCAGAGGGTCCTATCTTAATGCAATGTACATGAGTACTCAGTTATCCTCAGAGGGCACAGTCCATGGGCTCCAGTAGATGCAGGGAGTGCAAAAACCTGACAATGAGCATTTCTCTACATGCCTCGTATGTAGAATGTTGTCATTGATAGACTAAGTTAATTCTTCCAGGTGTTGCGTCACTCATTTACATCAGTACTCTTATACCTTACAAGCATAAATAACTAAAGTAGGGAGCACAAAACCCATGACACTATGACAGGTGGTCTGATAATTGAAATGGCTACCAAATGACTAACAGGTGTGTAGTATATAGAGCATACCATATACTACAAAAAAAAAGGCATGAGTTATGTCTAGAATGAGATGCAGTTGGATGATAAGGCAGATTACATCTGAAAGGCATGCAGTACAACATGAATTACCTATTTCTGGAATTTTTCATTTAGGGCTTTTGAAGCACAATTGACCATACGTAATAAAATAGTTAAAGGGGGACTATCATGCTATTTCTTTTTAGAGAGATTTTACAGACAGAGAAGCAGAGTTTGATCCTCATTATACTCCTCAATTTATCACTTGCTATTGACATCACAATCACCCTATGCCTCAATTTCTTATTGGAAAAATGGGATTATTGTAAGCGTTGATCATAAGTAAAGTGTTTAAGACAATGCCTATCACCTCATAAATGATGTATAAATGTTTGGGCTAAGAAGTTTCTGCCACACCCAGACAGAGGCCAACTCCACAACAGAGAACCAGGTTCTTACTGCTCCATTGACAAGAAGGGAGAACTTCTGGAACCTGATCAGTCCTTATCTCTCCCATGCCTGGGTTTACAACCTGAGGGCTGGTAAGTTTCTTTCCCCTTTCAGGGAAGCACCACTCTGGTTCTTATATTATCTGCTAGATGCTACATTAGACACTCAAATCCTACCTGTATGTTAGAATTAGACTGATTTTCTGATTAGGCATCTCAATCTTTAGTTTTTTCTTTCTCACAGCTCAGAGGCTTGAAGGCAGGACCTTGCTAATGTTCGCAAATGCTCTGCCACTGACCTGCAAGTCCTCTCTTATTCATGCTAATTCTTCTGCTCTCTTTTCTGGCCTTGTTCTATAATTTTTGGGTGTTTCAAGTCTAATGCTTCCACCATCTGTGGTCCCTGGCTGAACATGGTGCCTTTGCTGTGAAAGAAATGCATTAGTTCTGTTAGGAGCCAGAGTTCTAGTTCACTGTGGGTTTAGATGTTTATCTGCAGACTGGATGGTTTACTTTGCCTCTTTGAGCATACAAAATATGACACCATGCACTCTCTTTCCAGATGCCATTTTTGAGAAATGAGTTGATAACATGAAAGAAAATTCTGCTTTTCTTTTGAAGTCTTCATTCCAGTTGCATTATTTCCTCCTGATACAAAATTTGCTCAAGTCCTTGACATTTGGTTCATTCTGAGGTTAGCACTGAGTCCTCTGTCTTTCAAAGTGTAGGCTAATATTTAGAACCCAATAGGCTCTACCACTACATTCCAGGCTTCTAGTCCCAGAAGCCAGAGAGTTATATACAAGGATTGAGCTTCTCTGTGTCAGCTTTCTGATAATTTAAAGTGGCGATCCTTCTGAGTTTCATGGGTGTTCAAAAGAGCCTAAGCAATGTGGTGTTTCCTGCTCTGAAGTATTGAAACACTCTCTAGCGCCAGGTGCAGCTTGTTCAGGGCTTTCCTGGCTCTCATGTTGGAAAAAAAATGGCATGGTAGGGACTCCCAAACGACTGAAATCTGGGTGCTAGTCCAGATTGTTGCTCTGCATGCTCTTCTCATATAACTTGTAATGTTGGACATTTGAGAATCTGGTTTCCCTCCCACCAGCTGCACCGGACTTCTTTCCATGTCCAAGCATTGGCCATGACTTATATCAGCTCAAAGAGTTCCGATGGCTGCCTTGCTGCAGATGCCATATTCTCCTGATTTCAAACCCGCAGACCCCATATTCTCTGGACTTCACACCTGCATCAGCAACCTGATACCCTTCACACTTCACACCTGCATCAGCAACCTAATACCCTTCACCCGCAGCTTGACCTGCTGCATACCTGCTTAGCAGCCTTGGTTCACCTGAGCATTGTAATTTTGCTTTTTGTTAGTATCTGTTTCCACAGAGACTGGATTGATTCTGGCTGGGCAGCCCAGTATCCAGTGAGTCAAAGCAAACTTTTCCAGTGATTTCTGAACTCTCATTTCCAAATATGTCCTTTTTGAGCACTTCTTCCATCCTGAGACACCTTTTAGGGATCCCTGTTTACTTTTTTAAAACATTTTTATTTTATATTAATCACAGGTTATATACTTTGTATCCCATCCATAGCCCCCTACCCCATTCCCTCCCTATCCCACCATTCCCTCCCTCATCTCCTCCCTGCCCCTTTCCAGGTCCACTGATAGGGGAGGACCTCCTCCCCTTCCATCTAACTCTAGCTTATCAGGTCTCTTCAGGAATGGCTGCAATGTCCTCTTCTGTGGCCTAACAAGGCTGCTCATCCCTCAGGGGGCTGGGAGGTCAAAGAGCCAGTCATTGAGTTCATGTTCAAAATAGTCCCTGTTCCCCTTACTGGTGTACCCACTTGGGTATTGAGCTACCATTTGCTACATACAAGCGGGGGTTCTAGGTTATAACCATACTTGGTCCTTGGTTGGAGAGACACTCTCATAAAAGACCCCTGTGCCTTGATATATTTGGTCCTTGCAGAGCTCCTGTCCTCTCCAGGTCATACCAACTCCCCCTTCTTTCATATGATTCCCTGCACTCTGCCAAAGGGTTAGTTATGTGTCTTAGTATTTGCTTTGATACACTGCTAGGTAGAGTCTTTCTAAGGCCCTCTGTGGTAGGCTCTTGTCCTGCTACTACTTTTCTCCTACATCCAATGTCCATCCCATTTGTCTTTCTAAGTGAGGATTAATCCTCTTACTCCAGGTCCTCTTTCTTGTTTATCTTCTTTAGGTGTATAGATTTCGGTATGTTTATCCTAGCTAAAAGTCTATATAAGTGAGTATATACCATGTGTGGCTTTCTGCTTTGGGGCTACCTCACTTAGGATAATCGTTTCCAGGTCCCACCATTTGCCTGCAAATTTCATGATTTCCTTATAGTTGGTTTTTTTTCATGTCCTTAGACAACAGTTCTTTGTATTAAATTTCCTGTCTGAGTTACTTAGTGTGATGGTTCATTTATTTTTGTTAACTTTTTAAAAAAATAATAAGCTTTGTGATTTTAATTAGCATATATTAATTGTACAAAATAATGGATCTCATAATGACATTTCGATAATTGTTTATATAAGGCACTTTTATTATATTCAACTCTATTATCCTTTCTTGTATCTATCTTCATTTTAATTTTAATTTTCCAATGGCTCTTAAAATAATGGTATGCCATCCAATTCATGAGCTCTGAAATAACAATGAAGATCCATTTGTATTAGGGTTGTATTGATTTTAAAGATAGACATTACATTCATTTTTAAAGCAGGAAGCATTAATAGATTTGAATGACAAGAATGAACTACGTAAGTCAAGTTCTTGGGCAAATGCAACCCAGGTTGCAGAAAGAATGGCAAATGTGCTCATGGGAAGACAGAAGAGAGAATGGCATGGGATGAAGAAGGGATATAAGTTATCATGTGTCGTAAAAATATGCCACATGCTAGGAGGTGAAAGTTTATCCCATAGGAAACATTTGAAAGATTCTCAATAGGAAATGTTACAGATTAATGTATACTTTTATATGTTATTAACTTTTGTAGTAACTGTTTGGTCAAACAATTATAAGTGTTGTGGGAAGGTATTCTTCAGACATGATTAATATTTGAACCAAGTGTGTCTGAGTTAAGCAGCTTAGCCTCCATAATTTGGAAGGGTTTCATCCAGTTAAAGACCTCAAGAAGAAATATTGACATCCTACAAAAAAGAAATCAAGCTTTTCTCTTCCATCCTCTCTTCCTTCCTTCCTTCCTCCCTTCCTTCCTTCCTTCTTTCTTCCTTCCTTTCTCTCTCTTTTTTTCTGTGCTTAGGATTAGTTCTAGAGGATTATGTTTGCTGCCCAACTGCTAAGCTACATCCTAAAGTTCACTCTATTCTATCTATTGTATGAACTCAGGCTGATATACTACGCAAACATCAGAAAGAGACATTTGAGGCTTTGCTGTGGTTTCCCCACCATCCTTTCTATGAATGTCATTAATAGAACAATGGGAATTGTCACAGAATCACACCATTCTTCTCTCTGCCTCTGCTCAAGTTCCCCACCTCACATTTTATTTTCCCACCCTTCATTTTCATTTCAGCCATCCTTCAAGGCCCTGTTTAAATTTCTTTCTTCTTGAACTCTTTCCCTTGTGGCCTCCATCAATCTCTGTCTTCCCACAAAGTATGCCTGTGTCATGCAATTCAGGGCTGAATTATGTAGGCTGTATGTGGATCTTCAAGAAAAACGAAAGCCAAAACCAAAACCAAAAACACATGACGTGGAGCTCTTATTGTGCCCAGGAATTCTGCTACACACTTTTATTTCATGGTGGCTTTTAATTGGGAAACATGTACTGGTGGTGCTAATTTTCTTTGTGGACAATTTGTTAGCATTGTTTAATTTTATGACTTGGTAAAAAAAAACCTCTCTATGTTATATATTTGGGGGAAATGAAGCATAAAGTCTTGTCTATGGGCAACAAGTTGAAAGAATCTTCAGTAGAAGGAAAATTCAACTCAGGCAGGTCAGCCCGATATTCCCTTTTCCCAGGTCTGAATGTAATCGACAGAAATGTTGTGAGAAGTTTGTTGGAATGGACCAAATGAGGGAGTGGATTTAAACTTTTTTTTTAACTATTAAGAACAAAGGTAAAAATAGATATTACATAGAATTTACCACTTTAAACATTTTGAGGGAAGCCATCACCATCCTTCTTCTTAAGAACTCTCTTCAAGCTCACAGGCTGAAGCTCTGACTCACCAATAATAAAGTCTTCATTTCCCACCCCACTTCCTGGCTGCCACCTCTGTATTTTTCTCCTTCTATGACTTTGACCTCTTGAGCATCTAATGGAAGGACAGTACCTAGTATTTGCATTTTTGTGACTACCTTATTTTACTTAACAAAATGTCTTTAAGGTTCATTCATGTTACAGAATGTATTAGAATTTTCTTCTTTTAAGAAAGTGTAATAGAAATTAGAGAAATGACGTGACAGGAAAGAGCATATGCTGTTCTTGCATAGGGCTCACATTTAGTTCTCAGCATCTTTGAGTGGTTTCCAATGGATTGAAACTCTAGCACCAAGGGAATCCAATGTTCTCTTCTGGCTTCTTGCATCCATGTGTATACATACACACACATGGAAACATACACTTACAAATAATTAAAAATAAGATAAATGTTTTAACATGTTATAATATTCTCTTAAACATATGTCACAATTATCAATCTAGTTACCATCTATCTATCTATCTATCTATCTATCTATCTATCTATCTATCTATCTATCAATCATCTATCTCTCTATTTTTACCTATCAATCTGTCAATATATGCTTAAATTGCTTTTACCTCTTTGGATTAAAAATAATGCTGCCCCAGGGAATTCTCTCTAGAGGAATATAGAATGGCAGAGAAACACTTAAGGAGATGCTCAACATCCTTAGTCATCAGAGAGATGCAAATCAAAACGACCCTGAGATTTCACCTTACACCCTTTAAAATGGCTAAGATCAAAAACTCAAGTGACAACACATGCTGGAGAGGTTGTGGGGAAAAGGGAAACCTCCTCCATTGCTGGTGGGAATGTAAACTGGTACAACCACTTTGGAAATCAATCTGGCGCTTTCTCAGACAACTAGGAATAGCGCTTCCCCAAGACCCAGCTATACCATGCCTAGGCATATTGCTCAAGTACACAATAAGGACATTTGCTCAACCATGTTTGTAGCAGCTTTATTTGTAATAGCCAGAACCTGGAAACAACCCAGATGTCCATCAACAGAGGAATGGATACAGAAATTGTGGTATTTTTACACAATGGAATACTACTCAGCAATTAAAAACGAGGAAATCATGAAATTTGCAGGCAAATAGTGGAATCTAGAAAAGATCATTCTGAGTAAGGTATCCCAGAAGGAGAAAGACACACATGGTATATACTTACTTATTTAGACCTATAAGATATGATAAACATAATAAAATCTATACACCTACAGAAGATAAACAAGAAAGAGGACCCGGGGTAAGATGATCAATCCTCACTTAGAAAGACAAATGGGATGGGCATTGGATGTAGGACAAAACAAGTAACAGGACAGAAGCCTACCACAGAGGGCCTCTGAAAGACTACCTAGCAGTGTATCAAAGAAGATACTGAGACTCATAACCAAATCTTTGGCAGAGTGCAGGGAATCATATGAAAGAAGAGGGAGTTAGTATGACCTGGAGAGGACAGGAGATCCACAAGGACCAAATATATCT
>CM053751.1:4000210-4017311 GCA_028658305.1 Pachyuromys duprasi
CACTTTCATTTCTTAGGGTGTATTCCCAGGAGTGAGGTTCTGGATCAAGGTAATTCTACTTTTTATTATTGAAGAACTGCCACACTTTTCCCATGGTCACTATATAATTTTCCATTGTTACCATCAGGGTACAAAGGTCCCCACTTCTCCTGATCCTTTACAATACCTGCTATTTCTTCGTTTGTAAGTGATTGCTATTCTAATGGCTATGAAATTATGTATTAATGTGGTTTTTTTCATTGGACAAAAGGCTGAATACCATACAGAAAACAACTGCACTATTTTTTTATCACTGGGCTAGTAAAATTTCCTAATTTGATACTGATTATTTTCTAATTATTAAAGAAACTGAACATATTTTCCATGCTTGTGGACAATTTGTACATCTTTGGAAAACTTGCAACTAAATTATTTTGATTTTTTTATTTGCTTGTTTGTTTTTGAAACAGGGTTTCTCTGTATCATTGGCTGTCCTGGAGCTTGCTCTGTAAGTCAAGCTGTCCTGGAACTCAAAGATCTGCCTGTTTCTGCCTTCTGAGTGCTGTGATTAAAGCCACTACTGCCTGGCTTTAATTATTTTTACATCAAATTTTATAAATTAATTTTAATAGGCATTTGACACATATAAGATATTGATATGAAAAAACGTATATATTGTAAAGTGGCTTTATATATATGTGTGTGTGTATATTACTTCTTGTGGAAAATACTTAAACTCTATTATCAGTGATTTTTATTATTTTATCATCTCTTCTGAAACATTCTCCATCATAACTCTATGTTTAAGTCTGTTTACTTTCCTAACAATCACCATATAATTAAAGATTCCTTTTTGTCCCCTCTGAGGCATCATATGACATAAGCAAATTGGAAGTATGGTTTACTGTTCTCAAGTAAGAAACCATAAGATTAATGTATCCCTCTGTCAAACAACAGACATAAATATAAACAAGGCGGGAGAAAATGATGCATGCTAAATTCCTGTGGGAAATCTTTGTGCATCTGAAAACTGTAGTGGTCTGCTGATTCAGTGTCTTCAGTAGATGATAGAGAATCTTTTCATAGATTTCTCAGAAGAACAGACCCTGTCTGTGATTCATAGTGAAGCCCCATGGAGAGTAGAAAAAGGGTCAGAGTGCCTGTCTAACTTTATCGTAGTTGTTTTGTCATGGCCAGAGTCCTGGCTAAGAATTTTACCAAATTATTTTGCGTAGTCTCAAGAAGTCATCTAAATGACTCAGACATTATCAATTAGGGAACTTTACTAGCTTAGTGAGAAAAAATAGTGCAGATGGTTTCTGCATGGTGTTTAGCTTTTTCTCCAGTGAAAATTAAGTCTTTGGCCCAGAGTCTTCTTCCTGAAATATTTGTTTTAATACTTCTTCATGATTTTGACAACATTATAAAGCAGTATATGATGAGCATCTCATTAATTATATTCTAAAAACAAAGGAACAGGCGAGTGATGTTAAATAATTTGACCAAGGAAATGTAGCTAATAGATGGAAAAATCAGAATGTGAACCAGAATTTACTCAACCACTGTCTTCATGAAATGAGATTTATTTTATAAATGCCTGACACAGTAAATGTCACATTCACATTAACCCCAAAGGCCAGACATGTCATTGTCCCCATCTCTGAGCTCAGAGCAAAGGTTGTGTAAGATCCTTAGAGAACCAATGCAGAGCTGGGATGTGTCTTTCTGTCTTGACAACCTTGAACTGGCCTTCTCAATCTTGTTAGACAATTTACTTCATCGGGGTCTTGCGGATTCACATGGCCATAGCTCGATTGTATTGCTCTCCCCGTATGGGAGCCTAGACAGTTCTGGGTCTTGAGAAAATGTTCGGTTAACAACTGATGAACTGTGAAGACTACACTCATGGGACCCAGAATGAATGTTTCTTATGGACTAAGTACCTGGCTTCTTGCTGTGTTACTTGTAAATTGTATTTGTCACCCATTGTAGAAGTGAGTAGGGTTAATTCTGTTTCTGATCATTTTACCTCTCCCTGAAGTTGGGTGAAGGGTAATACTAGTACCATTGCCTCATTCTAATACTTAGGTCCCCACCGAGATTTAAGCCTAGCCTTACAGTATATACTGCTCAGGACAGGTGCTAACGTTAGAAAGCAGGTGTAGGAATTCTTTCTTCATAGAGGGTAATAAGTAAGTGATCATTTGGTGGATTTGGCCTCAGTAAAAGGAAGCATGGCCAGAAAGAAGCTGACCATCATTTACTTTTAGATGGTGAGCTCATTTCTATAGCTTCAGGATAAGGTCTGCACTTCCAGCTGAGGTCATAGGATGCTTTTGATGTGCAAGTGGATACATCTGAGAGTTGCTAATTGACTCATATGTTGTGCTTCTGACAAAGTACATCTCTAGCTTTCCCAGCTCCAGTTTTTAGCTTCTGTCATTTCAATTCATTCGTTGAGGTTGAACTATCATGAGACCCTAGACCACCATCTGAAGTGGAAGTTTCTGGTTTCTTTGAAGACTCAGTTGTCTCGTGATGTTTTGCTAGAAGCTGTCTTGTGAGAGGACATGCAATGTTTTGCTGGAGGCTGGCTTATGAGAGGGCTTAAAACAAAAAGGGGAATATGAAGTGGGAGTTTCTGGCCCTTTGAAGATCCACTTAAGTCATGTGATGTTCTGCTGGAGGCTGGCTTGGGAAAGGGCACAGGATATTTGCTATGAGCTCTCTCATAGGAGACGTGTATCTGTGGCCAGATCCAAAGCTCCACTGCATTAGATCATTAATACTTAGTTTTACTTTTCCTGCCCACCTGGTACCTCCTGTCTGACCAGCAGAAGATAGCTTACATTGTTTGTTGTGGGGCCTTGAGCTGGCAGGCCCCTCCCCGACGGCAAGAGCTTACCTAGTATGTATCTTTTGGATTTACAATCCCTAGACCAATGTTTTCCCTTGACACAGAGGCAGTCTTCTTTAAAAATGGCCCATGAGAGAGCTCACAGTAAAACATCACATGCCCTCTCACAAGACAGCTTCTAGCAAAACATTACATGACTTAATTGAGTCTTTAAAGGAACTGGAAATTTCCAGTTCAGTAACCCTGTGGCCTTCACAGTTTCTTCTTTAATACAGGTTGTTTTTTCTCTAGGACTTGGCTAGGTACAGCTGCCTATCATGTAGAGAAAAGTTTCCTCCTCAGAGAGGTCTACATGGATGGCAGTTCTTAGCCAACCCCAATCGACCTCAATCCCACTCTATTCTTAAAGTTAATACCCTATTTAACTTTTTACTGATCTAAGAATCATGAGAATGGGAAACTTTCTTTTACTCATTACCTTTGTATCCTTGCTATCTTAAACTATACTTAACATAGTTTGTTAAATTAAAGAAGATCCTTTATTTCTTTGAAATAAACTCTGGGCACACTGGATGTCATATTTTGCTCATATGCTTTCCTGTTTATCCACACTGTTAATTCTTGAGTGACAGATGATTCCCTTTCTTTTCCCACATTATCTAGGAAGAACAGGCCTCTAGAATACTTGAGTGAATATGTAAAACAAATGGTACTGAGACACAACACTTCCTTTCTTTTATAGAACAACTGGACACAGCATTAGCCAAAAAGATCAAAAGTAATTGGTTTGAACAGATGGCTGCAGACTCAAACAGACCACAGATGCCAGCTCAGACTACCCAACAAAACCTTCAATTGTCCTAGATGGAGAAAATAAGACATTCCATGATAAAGCCAAATTTAAGCAATATCTATATTTAAATCCTGCCCTACAGAAGGTGCTAGAAGGAAAACTCCAACATAAGGAGATAAACTACAACTGTGAAAACACAGAGAATAAATCTATGACCATCAACATCAGAAGAACGGAAGTGCATACACCACCACTGCCAAAACAGGATGCATCAACAATCCTTGGTCTCTGATATCTCTCAATATCAGTGTTTTAATTCCCCAATAAAAAAGACACAGTCTAATAGAATAGATATGAAAACAGCATTTATCCTTCTGCTGCATCCATGAAACACTTCAACATAAGGCTGGACATAACCTCAAGGTAAAGAGTTGGAAAAAGATATTTCAAGCAAATGGACCAAAGAATCAAGATACTATAGTCATCTTAATGACTTATAAGGACACATTTTAAAACTTGTACTCCACCAAAATGAAAACTCTAAAAGAAGTGAATAATTTTCTTAATAGGTACCACATATCAAAGTTAAATCAAGATTCAATAAGCAATTTAAACTTGTAACCCCTAGTGAAATAACAGCAGTATCCCAACAAAATTTCTACCAGACTTTCAAAGAAGAATTAGTGCCAACATTCCTCATATTATTCCACGAAATAGAAACAGAAGGAGCATTGCCCAATTCATTTTATGAGGCCACATTATCCTGATATCTAATCCATATAAAGACCCATAAAGAAACAGAATTACAGACCAATTTCTCTTATGAACATAGATGCAAATAAATACTTGGAACCAGAATCCAAGAGGCCCACGTGGCTTGCTAGTGCTGATAGAATTGGGTGATACTACAAGGAAGGGAACATAGGGAACTTCAGGAAATCCTGTAGGCAAGGTCCTGAAAGGCTTCAGTGTAGACTCTCTGGGAAGGAAATGGCTTAGGTTATGGCTTGGCAACACTGTTGCCCCACAGGGATTCTGGCTTCCTATAGGTTTGTTTCTCTTCCACCTTCCATTGGGATTTTAAAACAGCTATTAGCCTTAGTGAGAAGCCTGGGAACAGAAGACACAGCCTGAAATCTTGAATACAGAAATGTCTTATAACATTCAGCTGGGTGGGTCCCTCATCAGCACAAAGCAAAGAGTAGAGAGCCCAGAGCGCTAAGAAATAGTATGTATAAGAAAATTATTATTTTTCTCTCTTCTGCTATGAATATCATGCTTGCTTCATACAGAAAAGTTCTAAGCATCTGAAATCATTTTTTTTAATTCCGAAAAGCATCCACACATGTTCTAATTGCTTTGGTCTGGCTTTTACACTTGCTAAGGATGTGCAGAGCAACATTTGCCTTAGATTGGCTGATTCTGAGCTATGTTCTTCCAGTGGCTAGATGTTTCTGGCTGGTAAGTAAGTTACTTTCTTGTCAAATCAGTCACCCAGTAAAGAAGCACTTACTGCCAGAGACTGATGGCTGCAGTGTGCCAAACAGTACTCAGGATTTTCTGGTTGCACCAAAGCAAAGAGTAGTTTAGGAGCTATGGGGATCTGGCAAGTCTAATCAGTCTTCCTTCCAAAACACACCTCCAAGCAGCTTTCCTTTCCTCAGGATCCATCACTGTCATTCACATAGGTCAACACTGTTCAGATTGCTGGAATCACACACCTACAGGCCTTTCAGTTTCTTTGATCCCTCCTTTCAAGCCATCCTCATGTTAGAATATACAGGCATTTTAATAGTTTCCTGTTGCTGCTGTAATAAATATGCTACAATACAGTGACTTAAAACTACAAAAATGGGTTCTCTTATAGTTCTGAAGGTCATGTCTGAAATTAGTTTCAGTGGGCTAAAATCAACAGCTTCTAGAGGTTTTGGGGAGAAACGGCTTCACTGCTTTTTCCAACTCTAGTGGCTGCTTGATTTCCTCAACTTCTGTGTCCCTTGTCACATTCTTCAGGTCTCCCTCTAATAAGGACTCTTAGGATGACACTGCATCTGTCTGGAACATCCAGTATAGAATCTCCATCTGAATTGATGGATTTTAACTAAACTGATCATATCCGCAAACTCCTTTGGCCGTAACACACAGGCTCTTCAGACTAAGTTGCAGACAGCTCTGCTGGGTAGGTAAGGAAGCTGTTCTCCCATGGAGATGCCATATTTATTTGGTTAAGATCTACTGTTGACTTTCCACTGTAAAGAAAAATCTGTAGTCTATCCTATAGCATGTGTGATCTAGCCCACCTTTCCAGCAATTTCTTAAGCAAGTCTTCTCCTGCCTTTCTACACACCTGTTCTATTGCTAAGGGCCTACTTCTCATGAAACCTTAGAGCCTTTCCTGTTTGGACTGTTAGAGACCTCTGCCCCTTCTGTTGAATTGCTCTCCATGTGGCTGCCTGTTCACTTACTTTGGGTCGTTGGCCAAATGCTCTCTATCTTCTCAAAGAACCTTTTGAGAAATGCCTGAAGAAACCACTACATCAGTCACTTCAACTTTTCTGTCAGCTGGTTAGTCACGTGCTTGCTATCTACCTTACTAAAATGTTAACTCAGAAAGCGCAATGCCTACACTGTTTGGTGACTACTTGGCATCTATCAAACATCTGATAATTGAAACAGATATAGTGTCAGACTTAGGGAGAAGCTCAGCATCATGCATACTTCTCACCTTTCTACATCAATGACTTCTGACATTCCAGCTGACTTGCAGACATCATAAGTACTAGATCAACTGGGGAGAAATAGTGATGGATTGATTCCATTATTTACTCCTCTGACCAAGGGTCCTTTACTAACTGAAGAAGGAATTTTACTTCAGTAATTCCAGCAGTCAAAGAAGAAACCAAGGCTTATGTTATCCGGCTTGCTTAAATTTATAAGACCAGTGGAGTGAAATTCAAATATAGATTTTTCTGAGACCCAATTCAGTCCTGTCACTTTTATAAGAGATGTAAGAGGTAACACAGCCAAGAGGAAATGCTAAGACTGCCTTAGACTTGAGTCCTGTCCACGACATTTAGCATCTGTGTGACCTTGAGCATATTTATGCTTCTATAGCATGCATTATTATTTTGAAGAATAGTTAGATAAGCCAAGTGTCCAATACAATGCCTGGTGGTAAAGAAAATGCTTCCCATATCATGGATCCAAGTAACCATAAAGCTATGACCCAACAAGGGGGCATTTTGACTTTTTTGCTATCCTCTAATTTAAAAAGAAATTTGAGTGAGGAACTTGATAAGTACACTTGGCCAACAGTCTGTGATATTTTCATCATTACTTCTTGTTACATTTGTGCTCACACTCAAACTTTCTGAAACAGGTTTCCTTACCAGTAATGAACATTTTGCAACCCACTCAAAACTTACAGGAAAGAGACAAAGTTTACCGACACTGAAATTCTCTTTGAGGAAATAGCTCACATGGATCATAAGAATGCTGGAAAGGTGAATGAAAGAAAATTGCGTTTCATTTTTCCTAAAACTAACATCCCAGTGAGACTCTGAGAATGCTACACATTTTCCACACCTGCCCAGAACAGTGAGTGAAGCATACACTTTAGGTCCCTGTGCTAATAATTTCTTTCATGGCCTATAGCTCATACTGCCTTGTTTAAGAGACAAATCTTTAAAAATGGGATGCCCCAAGGAATCTTCATGACTTGCAGAATAAAGCTTAAACACATCATTGTCTTGGGTCTCTCCTGGTTCCTTTTCAACAGACCTTAAGCACTCTATTTCTTGGCTCTAGTTGCCAATTTCTATTGGCTCAGCACACTCTGTTCTTTAGGGAAAAGATTCTGGTAGCTATTTCCATACACTGGGAATTAAATGCACCTTGCACAGAAACCTCTATGTTCCCAACAGCTTCATGAATGAGAGTTGTCCATTTCAGTAGAATAGAGTTCTTAAGGCCTAGGTTCTACCATCATATAATGTGGATTGATAATCTATGAGTAAAAAAAAAAAAATGCCTTTACAAGGTATTTGGATAGTCTAGAGAATGCCAGATAAATTAGAAAGACCTTGAAAAGTTATATTTAAAGTATTTACTCATTAGTAAATTACCAAATTCTCAAAGGAAATCTTGTGGAAACTTTAATCATTTAAAATTGGTTTTATTTACTTTTGCAGAATTCCATATAATATATTTTGATCGTATTTCCCTTCTTCTAACTCCTCCTAGGTAGTCACCCAATCTTATCCAACCAACTTCATGATCTTTCTCTCTCTTTCTAAAACAAACAAACAAACAAAGGCAAACACTAGGGCAAATCAAAGCACAAAAATTAAATAAGCTCAATTATTTTTGAGCAAGAGTTAAAAATAACTCAATTTCCTGTGTAGGAATCATCCTAAGAAAGAGGCCTTTCAGTTCCTTTATCTAACATTTGCCAGACAACCTACTGTGAGTAGGCATTTCCTTAAGGACAGAGGCACATAGAATAATGGAGTAGAAATAAATATGACCTGAATATACTAAAGTCTCTCATGCAAGAGCCTGTGTTTTAGCAACTGTAGAAACTGAAAGTTGAGAGGTACCAAGGAGAAGGAATGGACCAGAATTTTTGTGCTGGAGTAGATGAAAAAAATAAGGATAGAGGCACACGTGGGGAAGGTTCAAATTGTGGAAATCATAAATGCCAGACTGAATGGTTCAACTTTGTTCTATGAATGAAAAGAGGTTACAGAAACATTTTAGACAAAGATGTGATACAATTTTCCCGTATTTGTTAAAAAGAAAGAACACAGGGAGGAGTCAGCCACATATTTATGGTACAACATATATTTATCATTTATGTCCCATTTTAATTTCTTTCTGAGAAGGCATCATAAATTCAAGTGCATGGTTCCTGAAGAGATATATTAAAGAGGAGCATTATCAACAAGAAAGCATTTTGCTCTTTTGTATCTCACCATCTAGAACAATGTCAACAGAATGACTGTTCATGGTCAAGTTTATAAGGATCTGAAAAAGGGACTAGTGGTCTTAAGGTCATAGTTGAGTTCTATTTGCACAACAGGATTATGATAATATTATCAGCAATTTAGAAACAGAGCCTCAGATTACTTCCAGGAATGCCACATTGCATAAAGTAGCAGGACAGTTTGATTTGCATTTAGACAAACACCTGTCTCTGTTAAGAAGCACCTATATGAGCTGGAGGAGACAACTCCCTTTCTAAGACTTGCTGTCCTCATTTGTAAATGAGAGAACAATAACTAGTTAGTGGTTGCTAAAATATTTCTTAATTGTTTCCTGAGTTCCTATTCTGTGTACAGTAATCTCTTAATGTGTTGTTTTTATTATTGTATACCTCTGTTTTAATAAAATGTGATGATGAAAGAAAAACCTTTTATTATTTTAGCTTATTAATTTAGAATACAATGCTTTATTAGGAACTATAGATATTTGTTATCTGGATTTTCCATTTTTGTGAATCTGCCTACTTTCTAAAACTTATTTGTAACTCTCACCCCACTCTCATGGTCCTTCACAGAAAAGGCCAACAAAATCTAACATCTACATCACCCATGCTCTGACCAAGGCAATGCCTGGTCTCATGTTTCAATATTCATATTATAGCTGTTGTCTATGTTTAGTATCCAAGCCTTCTTTCTAATTTATTTTGTTTTCATTTTTCCTTTCTTTTTATTTTGTATGTCTGAATGGTGGTTTCACTAATTTAAAATGGTGCCCAACTACAGTGCCAAATTACTGTCTAGTGTTCCCAAGTACAAAGGGTGGTGCTGTTTCTTATTATATAACATCCAATAATAGGTGTGTTTGGCTCAAGCATTATAGCACTGAAAGCAGTTGCATTCAATATAATAAACAAACCACATATTTAAACGAGGCATTTTGGAAAAGAAATGCATATAAAACAAGTTTAGGTATTGATTAGTTGATGTGCCCTCAGGAACCCCACACTGTGTTTTCTTGAGAAGCAGTGATTCCTTTTCCACAAACTCAGGGTTTCTGATATTAAACATCCTACCTTCTGGAAATAGTGAGAATACCGCATTTAAGAAATTTGTCCTGGCTACAATGATTATAACATGTAACATGTTAGCTTTGTAAATAAACCAGGGCTGTTAAGAACATATATTTTTACACATGTGAGAATATTTCTGACATTTCTGTTAACATCTTTTCACTTTATAGAGTCCAATTTTGTTTATCTTATTTGCTTTAGTTTGTACAGATATTAAAGGTTCCTAATTTTATGCTATCAACTTCATGGTAAAAATCAAAACAAAGTTGATTTGTGTGTTCAGTATCTTTTTCCTTGATATGTTGCTTCAGGCTGTTCACAAGTGTCAGTAGCAGTTGGTTAAGTCTGTGTTTGTATCTAAACTAAATTGATTGAGTAATAGTCATATGCCTGCAATAAAGAAGCCAAGTGCTGATCGTGGCTTTCAGAGCAGTCAAGTCCTTGCCTTTTCTCAGGTGAGAAGAAAACCTTGTAAGAATTTGTTCTGACCTTGGAAGTGCTGTGGTGCATCTTTCCTTGTGGACACTCAGGCCCGTGTCTCCAGTGAATTTGCAGAAAAGCTGGTTCAATACCATGCTGCAATGGCTGCTCGCTTTTATCTCTGGCAGCTAACTATTCTTATTTTTTAAATATTTAAAATAACTCCACTCTCCCCAGAACTTAACAATGCCCTTATAAAATAAATTCTTCATTGCAGTGTACCCACAGTTCTTTTCTAGTTTTGATGTTTTTTTTTTTATAGAATCTCAAAATTTAGGAATGTACTGTCTATGAGAATCACTGTATCCAAGAAGAACACTAAAAGCGGATGATATTATTGAGATCAGTGGCTTTTGACAATCATTTAGATATTAAACTACCTGGATGAAGACCATGGCATCCTTGTGATGCGTACCCCAAAGACTGAGAGATAGGAAGAAAATAATATAACTTCTATTTTTAGAGTTGTCTAAAACATAGTAAGTAATTAAGCTTTAGGACTATTTCATACATGGCTCACATGTGTTACCATCATGTAGTTTGTACTTCTGAGTCACAATTTAAGTACCTTGTGTCTGAAACTTTACTGACAGAGAGAGGGGTATGAGTTCCACAATATGGAAGTGTGCCTGCACACTCATGGACAGATGTGTGCTCACTCTCCTCAGTGCAAGGTTAAATTAGCATTTGTTAAGTATGTGGATAAGTTAGCTTTCCTTATTTAAAAAAATACGTTGTTTTATATGATGTGGGGCAGTGTCATAGCAATATTTTGCCTAACATAGAGATGCTTTGTTGCATAACAGAAAGATTCTCAAACTTGAGGATGAATCAACCGTTTATCACCTTTTTTATTAATAAGAAAAAAATAATGACCAGCCCTTTACATTCATGATGAATGTGTGTGTGTATGTGTGTGTTCTTGATAAGTACTTGTCAATTTGGTGCTATAGTGAAAATATTTGAGGGGAAAAAAATGAGACTTGATTTGGCCCTTGAAAGTGAAGGTTACATTTTAATCACAAATTAGAAAAGAATTCCTTTTGGAAGAAATCCATGTTATAAAGAAAACAATTCGGAATATATCTGATATTAATGGCTGATTTGGCTTAAATAATTGGACTCATCTATGAAAAAAGTCATGTCTGCATAATAAAGACATTTGGCTGCATTAGCCCTCTGCCACTTCTGTCCTCTGCAGCTGTCCGTCTGCCTGTTCCATAGTATACGTCCCTGCACATCTTCAACAGCAAGCATCGTTACAAGGCTACCTTCTGTGACCTGAGACGGCCTTATATCTGTGGCTCTAGTCTTTACGAGCAAACCTCACTATCAGTTTTCTTAGTTATTAATAACAATGCCATGTTACAGACTTTCAGGACAACTTCAGAGCCATATTCAGCTCCTTCCAATAATGCAAGAGAATATTCAGAAAATTTTAGATACTTGTTCATTAGTTATCTTATGTCTACATTAAAAGAAAAAAAAAAGTAAAATACCAAAGCAGAGAATTCTCCAAGTACTAGAGTGTGCACTCTATTTTCTATTGCCAAAGCCATCCAGTGCTTAAAGAAAATGAAATAGATGCGTGGGAACTTCATGAACATGAAATCTGTTGAAATTATCATAATTTTCAGCACAAAGTAAAAGAAAAATATTGTGCTTTAATTTTCAATTTCTTTGTCCTAAGCTATGACCTTTGGTCATAGCAGAGAAAAGGTCATAGCAGAGGCTCTCGGTTTGGAAATATGTGCCGATGTCCTCAACTCTCAGTAGGACAGTCAAAGGTCAATCTGGGAGCAAATGTAGCCCATTTTCCCGTTGACAGTTTCTTTCATGCCCCTCTCTACATACATACCACTGTCTTGTGTGCCTTGTAAAGTTTATTGTCAGCAGGAAATTGCCCCTTTACCTCTTGCTCCCACCTATAAAGAGGTGAATCAATGGAGATGGCTTTCACCTTTGAGAGAGGTTAGCTTCTGGTGTAGCAATAGCAAATGGACTTTGATCCAGGAAGAACAGAGCATATTATTTATTACAAAAACAACTGTGCAGAAGAGAATTAGAATGACACAGAGGTTAAGATTTGGTTTAGTTACAAAGGCAATGATATTCTAAAGGCATTTCAAAGACATGCTCATAAAACTGAAAAACTCAAGGAAAGACAAAGAAGTAATAAAATCAGTGAAATGGTAGGTAGCAAGAAAGAATTCTGTGGGCGATGGACAAAGACTGGGCTGCCTTCAGAGAGTGTGAAGCGGTGTCACAATGTTCTCCCACAGATATAAAGCTAGACGTTGGAAATCTGAAAACCATGAGTCCAGACATGACTCAAACTGTGACCTAGACTCTTGAAGAATCTACAGATTCCTGATCTTTTCCTAGCCTGTGGATTTCAGACATACAGACTTAAATGCGAGAATCAAATGATGTAAGATTTCAAAGCAAACCAACTGTATTAAAATGCCATTATCTAGACATTAAAGGGAATGTGAAATTGATAGTATTTACTTCATTAATAATGTACTATTTGAACTGATTTCTTGTAGTCGTCAAGGAACAGAGGGTATCTAAGTGCCAGAGATGATTTATGACAGAAAAAAGAAACTAGGAAAAAAGAGGAAGAAGTTAGATGAACAGATACCAAATAGCATAAACTTGAGATCAACCTTCTTGCCTGGGTTCTTCATCCCACCTAAATCCAGCTTCTTCTCTTTTGGATTATCCTTGAATTATCTTATCTCTCTGACTTAATTAAAACGTCTCTAGTTTATCCTACATCCAAGCACCCAGTGTTGGCCCTTAGCACTAACAAGTTGCTTCATTTATTCTTCAGGAATCCCAGCCAGCACTCAGGTACATCAAAGCACTTTAATCTGAATTAAGCTTTATCAGCACCTGACTTCGGTCTGTTCTCAGCCATGAGAACGAAGTGGATCCACGGACACATCTTTGGTCCCAGCACAAGCCTGTCTAGCTTTTTCTCAGCCTGTTCTATTTAGAGTCCTCTTTGCCCCATTTCCTGATACTCTTGCAAATTCTACCCACATTTAAGACCCATTACCACCGATTATGAGAGTACAAACTTCTTATTCAACCTCGTTTCGAAAATAATGTTTACCTGCATCCTTCACAAACAAAAGATGATCAATAAGAACAATTAAAAGTTAATAAACAAAATGATTAAATATGGTCCTTGGAGAATAGCTATTACCATAAATTAGTAAATTGAGGAAACAGGGTTAAAGATACTGTGTTTCAGGAGACTAAAACTTATTTTATAGGTTCATATGCATTTACTTATTAGCCCTTGTTTTTATACAATAATTTTTCTATTACTATTATCTCCTATATAGTGAAGATGTTCTGCTAAAAAGGCTCAATATATTAGTCACAGTCAATTTCACAGCAGTGAAATGAACATCATCCCTATTTATTTATTTATCTATTTATTACAATGAGGGCTTTTTAAAAGTTATTTCTACATAGTTTTAACTTGGGATTTTCTTTTCTAAAATATTGCCTGCCTGTACCCAACATGTGATTCTGGATGGAAATTCTCACGTTAACCAACTCTAGCTTCCCTGTTCCCATAGCACCCATTAGAGAACAAAGCAATCTCAGGGCTGCTGATAGTATCAGATCTGATGAGTTCACTGTTCCCTATAAATTATTCAAGAGCAATCTCAACTTAGCAGAAATGAATTTCCCTTTCCACGAAAAGGCAAGTTTAGGTCATTTTCTCTTTAAAATAACTTAATGATACTGAAGGCTAAATAGACACGATACAGAATATTTATCATGAAATTTCTGCTTTGAAGGCCAAACTGACCTACATTCATAAGTCTATGCCAGATTCAAATGCAACTTGATATCTAGATGAAAGAGCTGGAGAATTAATATTAAACTGACCTTGAGCTCTCTCAATTTCTGATGAAAAGCTTCCCATTGCAATTCTCTCTGACTTCAGAACACATTTTTTTATCGCTACACCAGGCGCTCCATTTGCAAGCTTTTACTTTAAGATTTCTTGAGTAGCATTTTGTATAGCTCATTCAATACTAGAATTCCTCACAATATAATATATCCATCTGACCACCACACAAAATGGCAGAGTGCACAAAGACATTTGGAAACTTCAGTCTGGTTTGCCTTGTCATTGTGTTTGGCCAAAGCAAATGGGAGAGGGCAGACTGGGCCATTATGCAATATTTAGGACAAGGATGACTCAGTTTAAATGGAAACATTATCTTCCTTCTGAAGTAAAAGGACAGATCTGCAAGAAGATACTTTTCATGTAAACAATGAGGACAAACCTACCCCAAAGGGAAAAATGAAAAGGACACTTATACCTCATGGATAATTTATCTTAATAGTCCACTCTTAAGTGTTTTCTCCAAGATTTTCTTGTGACAAATAAAGGCATTTTAATTGGCTAACTTTCTTTCTATCGAAGTAGCAAATATTTTACTCAAGTGAGAGGAGGCTATCCCCACAAAAGGGACAGCCATAAAATGAGTTCTGTCCTGATGATGACTTTTTGGTTTGAAGCTTCTGAAGCATTGTGTTTTAATAGTATTTAAAAAGGGGTTTTCAAAAAAAAAAGGAGGGGTTTTCAGGCATCTGGACCAAGATTTACAAAGGCACTGTTGTGCCTGCTGTTAGTTACAACTTACTGGAAAGCTCAGTATAGGAAAGAAGTCAGCTCCCTTCCCTTCATGTTTTTGAGGACATAGAAATTAAAAAAAAAAAATCATTCAGTTTACCTGCATCCCAAGCAGGCAGATAACCCTGATCTTTTCTTTGATTATTGGAGTTGGGTCAATGGAAGGGTTAGTAAACATCCCAATACTTAATTAAGAGTAGGAGGTAGGTAAACAATCCAAGTTTACTTTAGCTTATTTTGTTCAGAGCCTGCCTCCCAAGTCATATGCGTAAACAGCAGTGCACACAAAGAAAGTGGTAATTTTCTTTATTATCTCTGAAGCATCTGTTATGTCATCAGTGTTGTCTGCAGCAGGAGTAGAGAATGAAGCTTTCCTGGCCTCTGCCTCACCATCAGAGTGTTTTCCTCTCTGTGCCGAAAGTACAGGGTGAGATACAGACTCAGTGCTCTTGACACTTAGGGCAGTACATTACTGACCTCAAAAACCACACCATCCATAGAAAAATAATATTGTGGCCCCAAACAGTGCCTAATGCCCCTACTTTCTTGAAGGGCAGAAAGAAATCTACCTCTTTGCAGATTAGCAAGGCAAAAATCACCATGAAAACCTCTCCTTTTTTAATGGAAAAAAAAATCAAGCTTCTTTTTTTAAATTGGGTTACTTGATTTGTTGCTTTTTAACTTCTTGAGTTCTTTATATATTCTGGATATTAGCCCTCTGTCAGATATAGGGTTGGTGAAGATCCTTCCTAGTCTGTAGGCTGTTGTTTTGTTCTGATGACAGTGTCCTTTGCTATATAGAGCTTTTCAGTTTCATGAGGTTCCATTTATTGATTGTTGATCTTAGAGCCTGTGCTGTTGGTGTTCTGTTCAGGAAGTTGTCTCCTGTGCCAATGAATTTAAGGTTCTTCCCCACTTTTTCTTCTAACAGGTTTAGTGTGTCCATTTTTATATTGAGGTCTTTGACCCACTTGGATTTTAATTTTGTGTAGGGTGATAAATATGGACCTATTTGCATTTTTCTACATGTAGACATCCAGTTAACCCAATTAAAAATGGGGTACAGAGCTAAACAGAGAATTCTCAATCGAAGAACATCAAATGGCAGAGAAACACTTAAAGAAATGCTCAACATCCTTAGTCATCAGGGAAATGCAAATCAAAACGACCCTGAGATTTTACCTTACACCCATCAGAATGGCTAAGATCAAAAACTCAAGTGACAACACATGCTAGAGAGGATGTGGAGAAAGAGGGACCCTCCTCCATTGCTGGTGAGAATGTAAACTTGTATGACCACTTTGGATATCAATCTGGTACTTTCTCAGACAAATAGGAATAGTGCTACCTCAAGACCCAGCTATAATCCTAGGCATATATTTGAAAGATGCTCAAGTATACAAAGATATTTGCTCAATCATGTTCTTAGCAGCTTTATTTGTAATAGTCAGAAGCTGGAAACAACCCAGATGTCCCTCAGTTGAGGAATGGATACAGAAATTGTGGTACATTTACATAATGGAATACTACTCAGCAATTAAAAAGACGGAAATCATTTGTAGGCAAATGGTGAGATCTAGAAAAGATTATCCTGAGTGAGGTATCCCAGAAGCAGAAAGACACACATGGTATATACTCACTTATAAGTGGATATTAGACATATAGTATAGGAAAATCCTGCTAAAATCTGCACACCTAAGGAAGCTAATCAAGAAAGAGGACCCTGGGTAAGATGCTCAATCTTTATTCAGAAAGGCCAATGAAATGGACATCAGAAAGAAGAGGGAGAAAACAGGGAACAGGATAGGAGCCTATCAGAGAGGTCCTCTGAAAGACTGCACCCAACAGGGTATCAAAACATATGCTGAGATTCATCGCCAAACTTTGGGCAGAGTTCAGTGAATCTTATGAAAGGGGGAGATAGAAAGACCTGGAGAGAACAGGAGCTCCACAAGGGGAACAACAGAACCAAAAAATCTGGGCACAAGGGTCTTTTCTGAGATTGATACTACAAACAAGGGCCATCCATGGAGATAACTTAGAACCCCTGCACAGAAGTAGCCCAAGGCAGTTCAGTATCCAAGAGGGTTCCCCAGCAATAGGAACAGGGACCATTTCTGACATGAACTCATGGGTTGGCTCTTTGATCACATCCACGGAGGGTGTAACAGCCTTACCAGTCCACAGAGGATGAGACCTGATAGACTAAGGTCAGATGAAGAGGAGGAGGACCTCCCCTATCATTGGGCTGGGGGAGGGGCATAGGAGAAGAAG
>CM053751.1:4017811-4042944 GCA_028658305.1 Pachyuromys duprasi
CCCCCTCCCAATCCCACTTTGTAAAAGGAATGTAGAGGAAAAAGCAGAAGGCGGTGAAAGAACATACAGTAGACCTAGGGGAAGGCTTATTCCTTCCTGTGTGGGGAGGAGCCCTCTTAACCTGTGCACAGGCACAAGCTCATCAGGTCACCTGTTACCTGACACCTCAGGCCAGAACTGCCTGAGTCACTGCCAACAGGGCTTCATAGTGGAAGGCTCCCGAAGCTGTGAGCAAGAACCAGCAGGGGTTCTCAATCGAGCAACCGCCTAACTTACAAATGACTTTTGTGTTCTATCATCTTTAGTCCTCGTTTTCTTCCTCCGTCGATTATTTTTCCGGCATTTACAGGACATTTGTTTATAACGACTGTGTAGCTTTGAAAACTGTGAGCGAGCTACTCCACCTACTGGGCATCTTCTAAAATTACACTGAAGGTTCTAAGGAAGGAAGATGGAGACTTGGAGATAACCTTTAATGTTCTGGAGGGCATAAACATCTCCCAAACCACCTGCTCCCTTCTTTCTGAATGCTGCACCTGTTTCTCCACTATGTGAATTTTGTTTGTTTATCACTGTGAGCTCAGAAGATGACGAGCCCAACTTTTACTTAACGGTTTTCTAACTTCCCTTCTTGTAGACTTAGATCTCTCTTGCACTTTCTTAAACTAACCAAACTGAACATAGGGATTGAAGATGAAGTCAGAGGTTTCCAACTGCACAAAACCAAACTTTGATAGGGAAATCAAACATGGAATGAATCTGGGGCTCCTAGCAGCATCTGCCTACATTGCATCTGCAACTTCATTGTGGTTTTGGTTCTGAACATAGATGAGCACTTTGTGTTGTGTGAGCATGCCTTTACACCACCCAGTGCCAACGAACACTGCCCGGAGCACCTCCGCCTCAGATTTGAGACTACTGTCTGTTATGAGCTGCAGTGCATTTGCTATAAGCAGAGTTTTCTGTTCTTAATAATGAAAATGATTTAATTAAAGAATTCTGATATATTTGTTTTAACCATCATTCCTCAGGTAAAAAGTATCGGGTTTTACCTTTAGTACTGTGTTAGAATGTCTGATTTTAAGATTTGTTTCAGCCACCGACTTCAATTTTATTAGAAAATGTTAGCTGAGTTTTGTCTTGTGATTAAGACAGAATTTCCAATAATTCTAAAATGGTCTTAAACATACTTGTGCCATTTTGAACTTTGGATTCATATGAATCAACAATCTCACCATTCATAATTACAAACTCAAAAGTATCAACTCTAAAAAAAATTAAGGTGTTGAATATATGTTGGAACACCAAATAGTCAATTATTTTCTTTCTTTCTTTTCTTCCTTCCTCCCTTCCTTTTTTCTTTCTTCTTTCTTTCTCTTTCCTTCCTTCCTTCCCTACTTCTCCTTCCTTCCTTCTTTCCTTCCTTTCTTTCTTTCATGCAGAACCTCACTGTGTAAACCTGGCTGGCCTAGATCTCACTATTTAGATCAAGCTGCCTCAAACCCACAATGATGTAGTTGCCTCTGCTTCCCAAGTGCTGAGATTAAAAGAGTATACCAGCCTCACTAAGATTTTTTTAAATATAAGATTAAAGATCACATCCATCTCATTGATATAAAAATGTCTTTATAGTTAATAAATAGTAAAATAATATGTGTACTAAGAAATTATTTTTAGAATGAATTTCTTTATGATTTGTTACCAGGATGTGTTTGGCTTGTGTTCCACTTTTATATAGTTTCCAACCCAGGGTCACATAAAAAAATATGGGAGTGAAATTACGCCCTTACTGGAAAAGGTTTCAGAAGCCCTATACAGAGGGATGCCATCAGGATATATGAGCAGGTAGGACAGGCATGCAGGGAAATCTGGAATATAGAGGCACAAAAGCAGTTGAGGGTAAAACCTTGAGATATAACCTTGGAGGGTTTTAGGTCAGGGTTTGTAGTCTCCAACTATGAGTAGGCACAAAACTGGAACAAAATCTCCAGGGTAGAAGCTTGGCATTGTGGCAAGAAATTCCTAGGACCTCTTAGAAAAGCAAATCCAAATTTATTTCAATCTGACATTTATTTGTGCCACTAACATGGGTACTTTGTTGTAAAAAGGGTAAAATGGAAAGAGAAGAGGAATTCTAGTATGCTATTTGAAATTCGGTACCATACCCTGTAATAAGTGGTTATCTGTTAACTTAATCTACATAGAAGATTTAGCAGGTAAATATTATTTCCTATTACATGTTCATAGCACATTGCTTTTCTCAGTCTCTACTGTTTTTGGATAATTTGGGCCTGCTTGCAATGTCCACATATGTCTGTGTTGCTCAAGAATTTGACTGCAGGAAGTGTGAAATGACAGCAGGAAAAAAGTGTTAGATGGCTCGTTCGAAAATATGGAATCAGAGGAAAGATAAATAAAAAGCTAATTATGAGGAACTGTTTCTTCACGGAAATTTATACCTTTACCTCAGGGATATTAGAGATGACCATGTTTCAGACAGGAAGGGAACACACACAAAGTCAAGCCAAGAAAGGGCAATCAGAAGGAGAGATCCACCTAGTGAGCTTGTGTCTCCTGTCCCGGGAAGTCTAGACTGCTTTTGTTTCAGTCAAAATCTGCTGATGCAGCCTCTGCTGTTTGCCAGATTTCCACCAGGGTCTGGTCCTTGGCTCTTTGCTCTTATAACCTACACACTTACTTTAGTTCTGGGTGACCTCCTGGCATACAACGCCATCTACCTGTTCACATGACTAACCCAACTGAATCTCACTCTAGCTCTCTCTCTGAGCTCCAGTGCTATCTTCATGACTTTGTCACCTGGTTGTGTAATTTAAGGTGAAATATGTAGAAATCTTAGTTATCAATAGAAATCGACTATATTGCTTCCTTCCACAGTCCAGTCAAGCTCATTCTCTGGCACTGGTTTTCCTTTGATAAATTTCAGGATCAGGCCCAAGAGTTATCTATTTTTCTGGTTAGTTAAACCAGAATTGTGGCATAAATTCTTTATTGTAAGATTGTGGGCTGTGAAGCTAGAGTGACCTTTGGAGCCCACACTATTCCATTTTTCTACTCTGCCCACATGTAGTCTTCTAACTCGATGGACATGGAGATGTAGCTTCATTGCAGAGTGCTTGCCTAGAAGGCACAAGGCCCTGGAGAAGATCCCCCACAACTGGTGGATGAAAATGAATGACATCACTCCACGATTCACTTTGCTTTGCTAAAGGAAAATACAAATGAGTAAGCCTCAATTACAAGAGATATTTAAGACAGATGAATGAAAGGTTCCTATTTCATGCTCTAAGTTTCACCTTCTGCTCAAAATGAACTCTCTTCTCACCATGTACCATAACACAGTCAAACCAACCCTCAACATAGTAAACAGCCTGGCTTTTGAAACAGAGTATTATTTTAAGCCAAACAGTGCCCTTTCTCTCTAAGGCTCTACAAATCTTCATGTTTTCCATGCCTCCCAGTCCTACACACACACCCACATCCGGTTTTGTGCATAGAGATTCATAAGACATAACAAAAAGTGTTTTGTTTTGTATAATGCTTCCTTTTGTTTTGAACTGGTTTGAAAATTCAGTCATATCTGTTATGCAGTCTAATCTTCTGCTGTCACTGATGGGCTAGATACAATCTACGTTTTAAATACATGGTAAATACATCTGTCTGTCTATCCTCTTCTTTTGTACTTCCATTTTATCCTCTGCTAGATTCTCATACCCCACGACAGCATTCACATTTAAACTTGTATCTTACAGCTTAAAATTTATGACAACCCTGCCCTCACAGCACCTTCCATCTTTCAGCTGTCACTGATGTTCTCTTTCTAATCGTGTCAGACTAGATTAGTATCAGTTCTACTACTAGAAAAGAAACATGGGAAATCTTGAGTATATAAATGCTTTTGTAAGTATCTCCCATAGTTAGGAAGACAATAAAGACTAATGAAGCCAATGTCTAGCAGAAATTAGCTTAACATGGGGATTGCTTCCATCGAAAAAGGCTGAGAAATGAGCATTCAACAGAGTCAAGGAGTTGAGAGCCTATCAAACAGGTCCCAACTGCAGGCCTGGCTCCCAAGAGCAGTTGAGCAACATAAAAAAAAAAGGACCCTGTGGATGGGGGACTTGAAGGTACCTGGGAAGGAAGAGAAGGGGGCCTATGGGAAGGCTGGAGGGAAGCAGGACATTAGGAAATGCTCAAAGAAGCAGTAAAAATATTTTTTAAAGATAACTTAAAAAAGAGGTAGTCCTGGTAGATAAGGCTCTAAGGTGGAACTCTGATCAGTGAATAAGCCTGGAGAGTACCGGAACAGAGATCAACACTCACAGCATTGAACAGGACTATCCAGCACTCTTATCTTTTTTTAACTGAAACTACTTAGCAGAGAATACAGAAGACAGAAAGACTCACGGCCAATCTAGATAATAAAAATGATAAGAAATGGACTGTAATAGTACTATGATTAGAATGTCCAAAGAAATAAAAGGCCAATTGATAACTGCAGCATAAACAAGAAGCTGTAGAAGAGAATCAAGTGGGGACAAAATAAAAATGTAAGGTTTAAATTAGGAACTTCGAGGAGCAAATCAGCTATTAACTACAGCTTGGACACACACAGCCAAAGACACACACAGCTCACAGAAGAGGGTGTTCTTCTGGATTTCCTTCTTTCCGGGGCTAAGTTAGCTTCTTAGTGCACAGAAAAGAGACCTGCTCAAAATACTCCTGAAAGAAATAACTACCAAATCAAGGTTTCTGTCACCCATTTCCAAATCTGAAATTACTAAGGAAAGTAACTGATGGTCACCCACCAAATAGTGCGGTAGCAGAAGAATGATCAAAGATCAAATGTTTGAAGATCCAGGAAGGAAAGAATTATAGTATAATGTGGTAAACATATACTTAAAATGAAGTGCATATAGTGTTAAGTGTATGAAAAACACAAACAAACTCTCATAGGGTTATAGTCCATATAAAACTGAAATACTTGACATTATGAATATATTGCATAAGATATGGTGAAATTAAAGGCCATAATGTCCATAAAATAGTATACATGCTATTATAAAATACACATAGTGCTTTTAGGCTTTTATAGTTTAAGCACTGTGTGACAATCTTTAATATAGGCAACAAAATAATAAAACAAGACAAATTTGCTGACAGGAAGAAAGAGAATTAAAAAACAGAAGAGAAATTTGAAAAGCAAAATAACAACAGCACTTTAAAATTCAATTTTATCTTAATTATACTAATTATAAATGGACTAAGTATTATCCAATTACCTTATTATTCTCTTCTCTTTCACTGTGAAACTTTTTCAAAGGCCTGGTCTTTGAATGCTTTAACTCACGTTAATGCAGTGCCTCTTTGCAAAGTCACTCTACATTACCTAGACTTCTTCTGGCAAAGTGATCAGTGTCTTCTGTGGCGTACATTGGAGTAGATGTTTTCTAACTGTCATCTAGTTCGGGAACTCATCACCTTTGTTCCTGAAAGTACAATCTTCTCTTATTTTATGACACATTTTCCCTGGGTTTTGCGTCTCCTTTTTTGGGTTGCCTTGCCTATCTCCTTCTCTGCAGATCTTCAAAGTTCAAGTTAAAGAAAGGCTTCCTTAGCACCTTTCTCAACTCCTAGCGCTGAGTACATTTACCACTTACCATATTATAACGTATACACCGAAGATACATACCCATATATGTTTATGGGCATGCTAATCAACTCAAACTTCAGATTATATACTATTTAATCTGTTCCTTTTTCCAGATAAAACAGATTTTATTTTATTTAAATTTTTTTCATCTGTTCTTATTTCAGTGAATTATTAGAATTTTACCTCACCAATCATTCTTTCCAGCAAACTCAGAGTCATTCATACTATTTCTCCTATGCAGTGAACGAAATATTCATGTTTTCTGCTTTCATATGCGGAAATCTAACCCTTACTGAGCCGGAATTCAGAGGTGTGATTCTTGAAAGATTAGGTAACAAGGGTGATCCCTCAAGAATGAGATTAGGATTTATTAGGCTGCCACTTTCTTTTCCCTTTGTCCATGTGAAGGCACAGTGAGAAGATGGCCCCTAAAAAGCAGGAGGTGAGTCCTCACCAGGCACTGAATCTGTGGTGATGTGCCTCAAGGTTTAGCTGCCCCATCGCTGTGAGAAATTCATGTCTGCCTGTAAGGCACCTGTTTTTTTTGTATTAGATAAGATGACTTAACATATTCTGCCAAACACCCAATCCTGTTGCTTCTTTTCCTGAAATATCTTTGTAGGGTATTCTACCAAATCAAGACTACTGTTGTCTGTTGCCATCTTTGGCTGTGCCCATCTGACTCTTGTTACCTTCTAATTCATTCACAGCAAAACAGATTAAACGTTAGAAAAACCCCACTGTCTGGTGTATTTTCTGGCCTTCTGCCTTAGTCAAAAGAGCATCCCAAAGCCTCTGTTTTTACTTTGGGCCCCTGCATGGAGGCAGCTGCATATTTTCTAGGCTGATGTCTTTACTTCTTTGCTTTCCCCCTCAGGAGAGGGAAGAAACTGTTGCTGTAGCCACAGTGGAACTTTAAAGTTTCTTAAACATAACACACTTTTCCTTTTTTTATTTTTCTCCCTTCTTCCCTGTCTCCCTCCCTCCCTTCCTCCTTTTCCTTTCGATCTCTCTTTTAAAAAGAAAAATTAAATCAGATATTAGTTTTCTTGGCCTGGATAATAAATACTTACCTCAACTTTCTGTCTGGCTAACTTCTACTCTGCCGTTGGGTCTCAGCTGAAATGTTATATCCACCCCCCCACACACATACTCACACACCACAGACACACACACACATACACACACACCACAGACACACACACACACATACTCACACACCACAGACACACACAGACACACACACACACATACTCACACACCACAGACACACACAAAACCCCCACCCCCACTCACATCTTCACCTTTCTTCCTAATTTATTCAAACTTTTCACTCTTTTCCCAGTTTTCAACCTAGTGCTCTCAGTGTCTCCCAGATTCTAATCACTCCTTACTATCTGTTTTTTTTTCTTTCAACATAGTATTTTTCTTGATCAAATGGGCGTTTAACATAATGCACCCTAGTCACATTCACTTCCTGTCTTCCCAGGTCTCTAAACTCCCTCTTGTGAGTTCCCACTAACGAAGAAGGAAAAAACAAACAAACAAACAAACAACCAAACAAACAAGTACAGTTTGTGTTGTCCGTGTACTCACTAGAGCATGGTCAAATTCCCAGTGGCCCACGGCTTAACGAAAACTTGCTTTTTCCTTTTGTAACTTGTTTCGTTATCGAGCATGGTGCTGCTAAGGTTGCCCAGCAGAGGGCGCGAGAGGAACACTGCAAGGGAGGGAGGCCCTTGCTCTGTCCAGTCTGCAGGGTCCATCAGTGAGCATGTAGCTATCGGGAAGGTGCTTTGTTCCAGCCATGCGGTCCCTCTGGGACACTGCAGCTTCAGCATGGTCTAGTGGTCTCCTTCCCTTGATCCTTGCCATATGCACGCACTGCACAGGTCTCCTGCGTTCTCCGATGCCCTGACTGTTCCTGCTTGCTTCCTTCTTCCCAGAGGTTTATCTCCTTATAGCACTTTTGACAGTGTCTTTGCGGCACACAAACATTCTCACTCCTACATTTTAACTACGCACCAACCACCAACGGAAGGCTTCCTGCCTTGTGGGGTCCCAAAGGGTTGCTTCCTGTTTGTACTGGGTTTGTAGACTGCTCTGGCTTGATAAAATAGTCACCTGCAGTCCATCCAGTTGATTAATTTCATATTTTTTCCTGGAAACCCAGCTTTGGAGAAGGGGCGGACCGCTTCTGAGTTTGTACTTCATGGGTTATGCCTTCTTTGAAAAATATTCAGTTTTCTTACATGCTACAGTAATTTTTTCTTTTATCTCAGTTCAACATCTCTACTGCTGGGAGCAGTGTGATTGTACTTCTTGATTCAGACAGGTTACTATAACTTTCCTCTCTCTATATAGCATTAATTGTAACACTAATCATAATTACACATTTACTTGTGGATGTATTTTCTTACATTGGCTTCTTACATGGAGCTATAAGCACAAACAGAGCAGGCACCATGTCTGTTTTGCCCTCTTTCTGGTGCTTACCTAATGTGGTGTGTGTGTAAAAAGTATTCAATAGATACTTGTTGCATGAATGACTTCGGAATGGGTGAGTTCATTTTCTGTTAATTTATCCTGTTATGTTCTTTGTATGCCCCATTAACTCTTCTCAAGCATTGCTATCTATTTTACAGATCAGACATAATGTGTCCTGGACTATAGCATTTACAGGGCATCTGATTTGGGCTCTTTAACAATGAAAGAAAGCTATGTTTTTATACTTAAGCTGCATCAAAGGCTGATGTAGCAACTATGGTCACAACTACATTCTTATCAATGGCTTTTTCTTACCTGTATGCTAATCACAAAATCCACTTCTTTCCCTTACAAAGAAGACTAGAAACTGATACAAAGTATTTTAAATTTAACTAAAATATCTACAATAGTTTCAAGTTTTCACACATCTTCCACTCCAGGCTTCATACTTTCAAATGCTAGATGGTAGACTACAAATAAGAAGATAAAAAAATAACAGGGACTGGGACTGTGACGCACATTCTTCCTCTGAATGCATTTGATTCAGAGATGCACAGAAACACCACATGAGCCTACCACACCCCCCAGACAGAAATGCTGGGTCCCTTCTGAATCTCGGAGATCGGAGGTCTTAAAACAAGAGGGACATTAAACTAACATCTCCTACAATCCTTAATTTTATAAGAGGAGACAGAAATTAGTTACCAACGCCGGACAAGACAGACACTTTCAGGGGTACAGTCTCCAGAGCACAGTGTACAAGCTCAATTAGTTGGCTTCTTCCTTCCTTCCTTCCTTCCGTTTTCTCTTTCTTCCTTTCTTCCTTTCTTCCTTTCTTCCTTTCTTCCTTTCTTCCTTTCTTTCTTCCTTCCTTCCTTCCTTTCTTTCTTTCTTTCTTTCTTTCTTTCTTTCTTTCTTTCTTTCTTTCTTTCTTTCTTTCTTTCTTTCTTTCTTTCTCATTGTCTGTTGACTTTAGGTTAGAAGACATTTAACTGTGCTATTCACCCAATTTCCAAATTAGAATTCTCTTAAAACCTTTAAAAATATTTCAAATTTCCAGAGCTACACTACTGCCTATTCAGAAGCTAATGGGAAGGAGAGTGGGAACCTTCAGGCACAGTTCGGTGACTCCTCCAGGCTTCTGAAACATGAATGTACATGTTTCCACAGATTGGGAACTTGTGTCTGATGTTTCCACAAATGTTTTCTAGATTGAAAATTTCTTGTCTGTTCCACTGTAATACTCAAGAAAATAGAAATCAACTACTGATAATAATTTCTCCTCCTGTTTAGAGAAAAATCCTATTTTCCTGCACTGGAGGGAGACAAAGTTGTTCAAAGGAGCTGTATGGTTCACTTTCCTGTGAAAGGCAGAGCACTTCACAGTGTGCCACAAGTAAGCAGCTCACAGGGCAGGAATAGAAAGTCCCCACAGTAATTCAATAGGAGATCATCTTTCATGTTCACTGTGCACTGATTTCTTTACTGTTTTTTTTTTTCAGGAAGAAATTAAGATTGTTTATACATGCACACAGTGCAAATTCTTGCTTTGAACCCTGATTAGAGGTGGGTTGTGAATGTCCCTGGAGCGAAGCCAGCAGTTCACAAGGCTGCAGAACACAGTGCGTCCTTGGTTGAGTGGGATAGTGTGCCTGCTCCTTATGACAAGGAGTAGATTTGGCTCCTGACAGATGTTGAGAATATTTCATGAGAAGTTGAAAAGTAGTTCTACGTGAAATCTCTGCTGTGGTTTTCAAGCACATTTGTGTTTGCGTAACAGAATTAGACACTGGGTCGAATCTGACTGAGAAAACACTCATGATAACAAAACGTAAACTGTGTTTTAAATTCAATTTAAAGAAAGGCTCTATAAGCTCATAGGCCCGTTGATTCACACTCAGACTCACTCAGTCACAGTCATCTGGGAGAAGGACTGTTTTAGCACAGCCTTGGAGCTATTCCCTCTGTGATCCCAGACTTCCCCTAGGGTTAGACAGTACCTTCTCATGAAGTCTGGAAGGCGAAATAGGTATTCCCCACGGCTTGCCCAGTTCTCTGCCTCAGAAGCTTCAACAGCACAGAGTTCTACCAAGTACAGTATACACTCCCTACCCTGTGGCCTGAGAACTATGCTTTTCCTGATCCATTTAGACCAACCCATGGTACTAGAAACTTAGTTTGTTTCTTATCTTCTTTACAGTGATAAGGAAACCTGCGAAGAGGATCAAAGCAGAAGTAAAGGAGAAGAAAGACACACCTTGATTTATGCAGCAGAGGAGAGCATACATTACAATTCGAAAACGATTTAAGGAAGAACAACTCCTGGGCAGTCAGAGGGGAGCATGTGATTTCCAGATTCCCGCAATACACTTCCTTGAAGGCTAATTCTTGGACATGAGATAGTCCAAGGAAGTTTCGCTTCCGGAATACTCTTATTCTTACCCAGATCAGCTGCCATCCCTCCTCACACTTTACCTTTCTGTGTTTGTAATAGAGGAGAAAGCCGTCATGCTTCAACACAAACCACCTCTTCCTCCAGCCCTTCACAAAGCCCGAGTGAGTCCTCTTATGCAGGTAGCCACGGCAGGTGGGCCACGGAGTATTTGGACAGCGGCTGATGTCGGATCCCACCACCATGGTCAAGATGTCAGGACCTACAGTCATGAATTTGGGATAGTTTAGTGGCTTGACACTTTATCATCTTCTGGAGGGAGGGGCAGTAACTATGCAGAAGTAATGGTTGGAGAAAAAGAATTTTTCAAACAGAGAAACAAAATCCTATCAGTAGATTAAACCAAGTCTGTTAGACATCCAAACCTATGTGTTTACGAAGAAAAGAACTGGACAGTTACCTCTGTTGACTCACATCTATGTGGTAGCAGGATGTATGACCCAGGTTTCCTGAACTGTGTAAAATTCCTTCATAATAACCACAATGATTCTGATGAGAGAGTCAGGTCTGTGCAGTGTCACTGGTTACAGTTATCAATTCCTTCAACATTTGATTTACTTCCTAAGAAGAAGGGTGTAGAGGTATACCTAGCTTTGCTACCCCGCTTTTATTTATAACAATTACCCTCCTTGATCTAAGTCACTACTTACGTCTCTTGTCCCTCATCATAATCCTTCAGTTTGGAACCAGTTCTGGGAGGTCCTAGGTACTGACCCTTTTCTCTTTCCAGGTGAAGTCGGGGACTTTACCCTGAGCTGCCAGTTCCTCTCTTTCTTAGAATGTCTTCTTTGCTGGACTTCAGTGACACAGGGCTGCTATAGAGTACAGTGTGTGGAAATTGCCTCTGTCCCATTAATATGAGGTCGCTGCCTACCCACTGGGCTTTGTTACTGCCAGCATGGACACCACACACCTACCTTTTGATGCCTTAAGACAGCTCTCTGAATGCCATGCAGACAGACAGCAACCCTGACACACTTTGAAGACTGCAAATGGGGTATGACTTCATTTACAATTCCTTTGAGAGGAAGGCCACATCCCTAAAGAAGGACATTTGGCCTTGGCAGCGCTGACTTCATCATGATGTCTGACATTGAGATTACCGATCTGTTTAGAGCTGTCTATGGAAATGGGGGTCAGCAAGGAGACTCATCTTCTATAACTGACAAGCTCCAACCCAGGGGATCATTCCTGGCTGAGCCACATGGCCCTGAAAATAAAGATTTGTCCCAGAAAGGCTGACACAGTCTTAACTTTAGCAGCATGCAGAGTACCTTGGTAATTAAATAACTCTCAGTATGTCAAGATAATTCTTCATTGCCATGTAAATACATTTTAATTTATTGAACTGCCCTTAAGCTCCTGTCAAAAGCACACCCAGAAAAATTAGAAGAAGTGCTCCAGATTGACCGGCAACCCACAAATGTCTTTGTCTTCCGACTACAGTCCCCAAAGCACTGCACTCCTGGACTAACGTGCACAGTTGACACATCTGCCAATTTATTTATGGACTGCTGCAGTGGGCTGCCCTGAGGTCATTTTCCTCTTGCTTGCGCAGACTGCATTCGAGTTTCTCTGATACCAATCAGACTAAGCTCTTGCTTCAGCCTGGTCATAAACATGACTTGTTGCACCACTGAAAAATTCTCTCTGGGGCCAGGATGCAGCTGGCCCTGTTGCAGCGTGGCTTCACCATGTTAGAGGAAAGCCTCTCCTACCCAGACTGAGGATAGGAGCCTGATACGTGGGGAGTTGCTGAGCTCCAAACAGCTGTCTCTTTTACATGCTACTGGGTGCTCGGGGGACTCTGGCTTGACATTCACAGAAGAACTTGAATGAGAGTATCGACTTTTGATATTATGTTTGGAAAAAAGCAATTTCCGTAGCGATTGTAGTTTATACATTAAGGGAACTAAAATTTTAAGCATCGATATTCCAAACTTTCTGAAGTTGGTAACCTACTAAGCCTAAAATTAGGAAATGTCTTAATTTGGTACATAGCACACTTAACAAACATCAGGAAGAGGTTTATTAAACTTCATGCCTTCAGGCAGAGGTTTCAGGATGAGCCTTGGCATCCTATATTTGTAGCAAGTTCTCAGATGATGTCCAAATACAATTTCAGTTGCAAGCTCCAAGCACTCCTGTGTCTGTGAGGCCCTGCTGTTTGGTCCTTGCCCACTGCTTATAATATCTTTTTCATTTTTTCAACTAGGATTTTCTTTCCTTTGGCCAAATTTATTTTAACCCAACCATATCTCAGTAAAGAAAACTATTAGTTCCCTCATTGCATATTACTTCTGCTTATCAATTTCCTGATCCTGGGGATGGAAGTACACGATTTTTGCCTTTATCTATTGAGCATCTTGCTTGCTTTGAGTCCTGGGTGGGATAAAGGATGTAGCTAGATGGCTGTTTACAACCTGAGGTGAAAAAGTCAAGAAAACCGCCAGTTCCATGAGATAAAGGAATTTTTAAACCACATCTCTACCCACCCCAGTTTGTTAGTGGCAAAGTCCTTCAAAACAAAAGCTCCCCAGAAAACTCTTCTTCCTGCACATGATGGCCCATGTTTGGAAGTGTAGAATTTGGTGAGGTTATTTACAGCTACAGGGAACAGAAAAAATAATTTCTTTTTCTAATTCACACTTTCTCCTTGGCTCACTGTCTTATGCCACCAATCTTAAACTGTGTCAGAGTCGCACCTCTGCCGTCAGACAAACTCTCCCACCCTCACAAGTGACAGAGAGAAATGTGCAAGACTCGTGCTGTCCCCGAGGGCTTGCACCGTGTTCAGCAGCTGAGAAGCTGGCCTCCAGGGGCACCTACATGCTTGATTTTACTAAAGCCTGCATTTAGTGAAGCAAAGTACCGATGCAGTGAAGGCTTGCCTGATCACTGAGCTGCAATGTGTTCCTTTACTATCTACCTTGATGATTAAATCCCTTCTTCGAGTTTGCCAATAACCAGCCCCATAAAAAGCCAAAACCACTGCATAAGGGCAACCTAATTACATAAACAGCACACTCAGCACAGTGTGATGTTAATACCTGTAATGCCAGCACAGGTGGCTGAGGGTAAAGCAAGCGGTTCCCAAGGTGAAGGCTGCCCTGGGCTGTACAATAAGGATTTGTCTCAAAAACACAAGCAAACACACAAAGTCCCAAACATTCACATACCGATGCTGCCATTTTTTTATATGACTCTAAGTGTCTTCCAAAAATCAGTTTTGGCTTCCTTATCAACAGAATGAAGTTAATTTGTACAGATGTGTGAGTAGTACTACAACTAATAATGCCAATCACAAAATTAGAGATTGCAATTTTAGAGCCCCTTTCTTCACGCTACTCTGTTGAGAGACGGTAACAACATAAGGCTTTCAGACATAGGGCTGTAACTGTTTTGCCAAGTCTTTGAGGTTCTGGGCTGAAGAGGAGGGTTCAATAGGAGGAAGGGAATGAAAACAACAAGTCATTATATACTTGTGTGGGAGGGTCAAGAAACAAGAAACCAGAAAGATGCTGGCTGTTTCCTGATGCCAGGCTGGTTGTGGATGATTCAACAGAGAGCTGATTAAACTCTCAGTGTGGGGGCAGCACCAACATCTCGTGTTTAAGAGTCATGGACTGAGTCTGGCTCACAGCTAGATCTAGGACTGATTGTTCTCTAAAAAGTAATTTGATGTGCACAAATCTGAATCAGTGTCAGGGTCAGGTATCGTCCTAGAGAACCACCACTCTCTCGGTGACCCCGTTGGTCAACCTTCTTTCACCATTATTGCCTATATATTTCAGAGCAAGGTTCTAGCTGCAGTTATGTATCATATGCTCCATTCCAGAAGCAATTGTTGTTGTTGCTGTTAAGTCAAAGACAGAGTGCCCATCGCAACACTTAGATTTTGTACAGGGGTGTCATTGGAGTTGTGAGTTTCTTGCTTTGTTTATATTCCTTCTTCAAGCACAGTAATTTATTTAATTTAGTTTCTGTTTCTCAACAGGCTTCACAAAATGGATGTGATACAGGAATGTTACCATACTACCTTGGGTCTGTCTGTCTTCTTCTTTTACATAAATGATATTATGCTGTTTTTCTTATGCTTGTAAACAACCTCCTTTTGTTTATTCTTGTCTCTTCTTTCTTTTCCAACTTGAAACCATCTTTTAAAATATATCTACCCATGATGCTTCAATGTGAATAGAATTTCAGAGTGTGTGTGCATTACACTGTAGGTTTGCACATTCCCCTAGTGATGGTCATCCAGGCTGACTCTAATTTCTTTCCACCACATAAAATACTGCACAGATGTCCTTGTATTTGTGTCCCTTAAGTAGTTTCTAAGGTTATTGGTCCAGAAGTACATCTGCTAGGACATAAGATTTATTAGGTACTTCACTAGGAAGTGCATTGCTCTCTAGACTTCCTGTATCTCAGTAAGTGCACAAAGATTCTCATTTTCTTACCATTATGCTCCTGTCAAAGCTGGCTATTATATGACACATTTAAAAAAGATTATTAAATCTAAACCATCATCATGTTGACAGTTTATATTTTTTTGATTAGTGGTAAAGCTGGTCCATAATTTCTTTTACTGACACTGATTTTAACTTAAATTTATTTGAGGTCTAATACAATTGAGGTACACCTTTGTGTATAGAATAATATACAAAGTACAATATATGACACCTTTGTCAAAGTTTTCATGAACAATTGAGTATTTTTTTGAGCTTTCTAGACCTTTGCAGATCATTAATCTACTCTATGTTCCTACAAAAGAACACAATTCTTATCTGTTATTAAGGGTTTGGAATATACCTTCATTTCTGGAACAAAATGTTCTTTTCCATCTGTTCCTATTTATGAATAATGTAGCCACGTAAAGACATTTGCTTTTTTTTTTGCAAGTTTGTAAGTAAGGTTTTCAAACCACTCATACATTTAAATTAAATTTTATTTTGATATAACTGAAAATTTTACAATGATTTTGGAAGAATTAAGATCTTTACTTTTTTTGCCCATAAATGCATAAAAATAATGTTTATTTCCAGACATTTAGTACCCTCCATCATACTGGATTGAACAGAAGGCTTTGAGCACAGAACACATTACTCTGCACTGACCTATGTATCTGTCCAAGTTCTTTCACAGACTTTGAGAGAATCATATTTTTCATAAAGTTCTTTATTCTCTGATAGATTAATTCTAAATGCTTTGAATTTTTGTTGCTGTTGTTAATTACATGTAATTTTACTCCATTTCTTTTTCTTGTTGTTAGTACAGTATATACTGCTGATTTTTAAAAAAAAATTGTTATTTTTGAGATTATAATTTCATATTCCCCCCTTCTCTTTCATCTCTCCAAAACCTCCAATATACTCCTCTTTGCTCTTTTTCAAGTTCATGACATAATATTTCATTAATTGTTACTGAATATTCATATGTGTGTATACATACATGTGATATATACATATATATATATATATTCTTGAATATAACCTGATCAGTCTGTGTAGTGTAACTTGTTTGTATGTTTTTCAGGGATTTCCATATAGTTCTGGATAACCAATTTGAATAGGAGATCTTAGTTTGATAAATCTTTCTCTTTTAGTTGTAGGTTTCAGTCAGTTGTAATTATATAATCTTATTAAGAACAGTTCTGTTTCTTCTCAGAAAGTATACCACCATTTCTCTTGCTTGTGTTCTATTGGCTTGGTCAGGACTTTTGCTATTATGATAAGCAGGTTTGTTATAATTAGCATTGCTCTTGTCAATTGCAAAAGAAATATTTTTATGGTTTCTCTGTTAACTATTTTTGTTCATATGCATGTGCTTTTCTGTTTTAATTGCTTGTGATTTTGGTAATATTACGATTTAGAACTTAAGTATTCTGTTGGTGTAATGTTCTTTTGGAATGTATACAATTTACCCTTGTTCATTCAAATGCTGATTTCTCTACTCCACTATCTGGTTTCAGTCCAGACATTGCACTGTGATGTTTATTCTAAGCATTACCTGTCTCAAGTTTGTGTAAACATGCCACCATTTGTTCTCTACATTATCAATTAAAACAACCAGCCACAAAGCTGAGCAATGGAGAGGAAAAGGGGGGACATCCTGGTCTGGAGTGGGAGGAAGAGGAAGGAAGCAAGAGAGGAGGAGAATCTGTAAGAGAGGTCTTGGAACCACGTGCAGAGATGAACTGGACCTAAGATATTACTAAAAGCAAGTATAATGGGTGAAATCTGAATGGTAGGAAACTATGCAGGCTTGGAGGTTTAGGATGGAGTAACTATTGCCCAGCATTGTGCTCTAGATTAATTAAATAAATCCCAGTCTCTGTGTGGTGATTTGTATACAGCTGTTTAGAAATAACTGCTGCTTAACTAAAAGATATATCCATAGTAAATATTAATATACTACAACAGTGGTCTTCAAAGTCCTATATGTTCAAAGATTGATTGTCACCCTGAGGCACTGTTGGGAAATAGGCAATCTTAGGAAGTGGGGCCCAGTGCAAGGAAGCTAGTTCATTGATGGTGGATCTTTGAAGCATTATTAGGACAGCAGGCTTTTTTATTTTTCTTTTTTTTTTCTTTCAGTATATTGTCTTCTGGCTATGACAGGGTGAATATCTTTCTTTACTACATACGTGTAACCCACACAAAGGATATCTCCACAATTCAAAACATCGACATCAAATAACCATGAACTGAAACCATGGGTCATAATAAAGTTACTTCCTTGTAGGCTTGATATCTAAAATATTTTGTCATAATCTTAAAAAGATACATAGTTAAGTAGCCTTTGTCAGGGATTAAGGGAAACTTATTTTTTTTCTATATTTGGAACATTAAAATTATACAAATCCATTGAACTCTATTATGTTTTCTTTTTTTCTCAATATAGGGATGATAGAGTTAATAGGGAACTTTAAACTATTTCTTTGCACCTATTTTCCATGCTTAACATAAAGCTTTTCTGGTTTATATTTCTTCTTGGCAAAGTGTTTCATCTGAGATTACTTGAGATAGTCTCTCTGAAGTCATGAATACCAATAACCCGTTACTGTGCACTTACATTAAACAATCTTTTACCTGGATATTGCATTTGAGTTTCTTTAATATTTTGAGAATATTACTCCATACTATTCTGGAATCTGTTGTTAAAAAAAAAAGTCTGAGTGTACTTCAGTTCCTTTGGAGGTGATATATTGTTTTCCTCCTGATGCTTAAATAATTTTCTTTTTATCTTTAACATTCTGAAGTTTCACTACAGTTCACCTGCCTAAGAGTTTTTACACCCATCTATTTGGTAATATGTAAGCATATTCTGATTTCTTTTTTCTTTCATTAATCCTGGAAATGTTTTTGCGGGCTAGAGAGATAGCTTGGTTGATAAAGTCTGTGCAAGCATAGGACCCAAGTTGATCACCAGAAACTATTTTAAAAGCTGTGCATGGTGGCGCGTGCTTATGATTTCATTACTAGAGAAATAGGGACCCGCAGATGTTGGGCTCCCTGGCCAGCCAGCCTCATGGGTCAGTGAGTTTCATGCCACTGAGAACAAGGTGGTAAGCATCCTTGGAATGACACTTGAAGCTGATCTCTGCCTTCCACATAAACAAGCACATAGCACCCCACATACATGTGCATCCGCACCACAAACAAACACATGTATGTATACACACACGTACACACACACAAATACCCACATATAAAATATGCATACAAATAAACACAGAAATACACACACATGCGCATACATACACGCACACCAATGTTTCCATTCCATGCATTTAATATTTTCTCTCAGGCATTCTTGATCAAGATAGTTTTGTGTTGTTATCTGGTTTTGTCCTTTCTGTTTAACTGTTTTTATGTCTGCCTGACTCTTTCTCTTCCCTCCCTTCCCTTTCTTCCCTTCCCCTCCCATCCTCTTTCCTCCCTCCTTCCTACTCTTTCTCATTGACACTTTCTGTGAGGGTTTATACACTAGTTTGAAACACCCAAGATCTTTCCATTGCATTTATTTTATCATTCCGTTCATATCCTACTTTTTCAGTATTTGTCTTCTTTATATTTAGCCCTGTCAATGGGCTCTTCTTCACAACTACTCTTCAGTTTCACATCCTATAAATGTCCTCCTTGACCAATTCAATGATGTATATGTGTATTGATTTTATTTTAAATTTTCAGTGTCTCTTAGATGTATTCATTCTACTTTGCCTATTACAGATTGTTCACATATTGACATCCTTTCCCGGCACTGTTTCTCAGATTCTTTATTATTATCTTTTACTAGATAACACCTATTATTTATGGATTATTAAAAATATTTTGGAAAATATGCATGAGAACAAGTTTAAAGCTGTCCTGTTTCTCTGGTGACCCCTGTCTCCTCTCCTGGTGAGTGTGGTGGTGCTCTTCAGGATAGCATATCTCGCAGGCTGCTGTCTAGGCCCACCTGCTGTGTTTGTCTTGTTTGCTCTCATGTCAGGTGACCAAGAATGTCAGCGAATCTCCTGATTATTCAAATTGAAGAATTCACTGTTTCTAAGTTAAGAGCTGTGCTATGGTCAGCTACTCCTAAGTGTGTGCAGGAGGTCATACATGACTATGGAATGATCGATGCCTCCCCCTAGGTGGGCACATCTCGTTGACTATTTCTAAAAGGTGCTGTCAACTTTCTAGTATTCAGTCATATTGCGGTAGAACAAGGCTTGCCAGGAGCATATGAATGACAAAATCAATAATAATCACCTTCCCCAGACTATTTCTCAGAGGAGATACTGTGACCCCTTCTGCTATTTAATGTAATTCTCACCCCTGCAACAAATACAAATCCCAGATCCACAATTTACCTTCTGCTTCAAAGGTGTCTCTAGTATTGAACTGGAGGGATGGCAAAGACAAGGGGTCATAGTCTCCTCCTCCTCCTCCTCCTTCTTTTTGATTTTTGAGACAGAGTTTCTCTGTATAGCCTTGGCTGTCTTGGACTTTGTAGACCAGGCTGGCCTTGAACTCACAGAGATCTGCCTCCCTGAGTGCTGAGATTACAAGTTTACAGGCACTCACTATTGTGCCCAGCTTAAGGCATCATAGTCTTTTCCTTTTTTCTTTTTTTTCTACATTTTTCTTTACAATTTATTCATTATATATCCCTATTGAAGCCCCCTTCCTCAACTCCCCCAGTCTTCCCCATATCCCCTTTCCCTATTCCACTGAAAGGGAGAGTTCTCCACTATTGCCATCTGCCCACAGCTTGTTAAGTCTCATCAGGACTGCTTGGATCCTCTTCCTCAGTGGCTTGGCAAGGTTGCATTATCAGGAGCAAGTGATCAGAAAGCAATCAAATGAGTTCATGCTAGAGGCAGCCCCTGCTCCCCTCAATCAGAGATCCACATGGAGACTGAATTGCCAATAGGCCACATCTGATCAGTGGGCTAGGTCCTCTCCATGCATGGTCCTCCGTTGGTATATCAGTATCTGCAGGACCCCCTGGCTAAGATCTTTTAGTTTTGTTGGTCTCCTTGTGAGGCTCCTGTCTCATCCATGTTTCTCTATTCCCATCCCTTTCTTCTTCCATAAGACTACCTGTGCTCTGCCCAAAGATTGGCCCAAGTCTCAGCATCTGCTTCGATCCCCTGTTGGGTGAATAATTTCAGAAGACCCTCTATCTGTAGGCTCCCATCTGGTTTCCTCTCTTCCATAGCTTCTGGTGTCTATCCAGTTTGCCATTCTGAATGAGATTTAAGCATGCTCCCTAAGGTCCTCCTTGTTATTTAGCTTCTTCATGTAGGTAGATGGCTATCTTATATTATACTGCTAATACCCGCTTATTAGTGAGTAGATATCAAGCCTGTCTTTCTGTTTCTGGGCTATCTGACTCATAGGCTTTTTAAGAGAAGGAAGTTAAGGCTGAACCCAGATTATAACAGAGTATATAACCCATTCTTCCAAGTAACTTCCAGGAACAAGCAGCTCAAGTTAGAAGGTTGAAGTCATTTTTCTCTTACTGTCAACATTATTTCAGCATTTTATCCAAAGCCAGAAATTATTCATCTAGTCAAGTTTTAGAGATAGTCTCTGTTTTTCTTTAACTTTGGCTATATATTATAAACAACATTATGCTTCTTGGAGCAAAACAAACAAACAAAAGCACTAGAAACAAAATTTTACTAAAATATTGTAACACAAAAATAAAATTACAAGGAATTATCTTTGAGAACAGCTAAGTACAGTAATGAATAGCATTGCCTTATTCATATTGCCTATATGATCATGATCCTGCATTCCTAAACTGTGCTTCACAAGGGATAAATATTAGGGTAAAAACTATGAGAATTGTTGCTCATGCTAACAGATAATGACCTTGTATTCTTGGCCTGCCTGGTACACATCTTACAGGGCAATAAAATGCCAAGCCAAATTCTACCTGGAAATAATTCAGAATAGATAAGTAGAATGCATTTGTAGGTGGTTTTCAAACATTAGTCTGCACCAGAGAACTCTTGGCTCTTGCTAACCCCAAAGCATGAAACAAGGCAAGCGACACTTATCAGGGCACTTGTGGCTTATTCCAAATGCACATTTTAAATAATATCTCATTGTCTAATAATGCTGCAGGAGCATCACAGCATCCATTAAACTTCAGGAACTCAGAAACAAGATACCATATCAAATAATCCTGTGATGGAACACTGCATTTGTTAGTTGAATGTGTTTATCTGTGAGACTTTAAGGACGTATAAAATAGTACCAGAGAAAGTTATTTTTCAGAGAGATCAATGGCATTAACCTGTCCAAAAGTTTACTGTGAATGGATGCAAGGATGCAGGGGACACATTATCTTGCGGTGTGTGAACACATTATCCATCTGTGTTGGAATTGATAAGCACACAAGTCTCACGTGGTCCTAAGAGAATCCCTAAAAGCCTCAGACCTGTGATCTCTCTCACTGAGTCTCCCTCCAATACACACACACACCATATTAAAACCCTAAGGTTTTGTTTTACTTTGCAAAAAAAAAAAAAAAGAAAGAAAAGAAAAAACAAGCCGAAGAATGTATGCAAAAGGAAATGAAATGAGCTAGTAAATAAATTCTTATAATGAAGATACCTTTTTTTTAAAGTAAAGAAATGTTTGAGTAGTAGAGTGTATTTTGCTTACTGACATGTTCAGGTTTCAATTCTGTATGTGATGCTCAATACAAAGGATGGATGGTTTAGAAGTAAGATTTAATCACTAGGATAAAATATCATGTTGCTAAAGGCATCCCACTATATCTGCCACCTTCTCACATTTGGTAACGTTCTGTGTATTGAGCTCTCAACATTTTTAGTGAAGTGTCTGTAACCTACCTTTCTTGGCGAGGTGCACGGCTTCTGCATGCTCAACACTGGTGACCTCAGTACCGTTGACAGACAGCACCACATCTCCAATCTGGAGTCCAGCTTCCTCAGCAGCGCTGTCTGTAAGTAGACAGATAACAATAGTCTCCTTGACAGAGGGTCCCAAATTGAGTGTCCTGCTGTTTGTACTTTAAAAAAAAAGACTCCTTTTCTACAGGGCCTTTCTTTCCAACTTTAGACAATTGCCTATGTCATTAATAAGAAAGAAAGTGCTCTCCTTGCAGCCTCCCTTTCATTTCTAGGACTTAAACGTTCAGCCAGGCATTTGAGTGGCTCCTTTGCAATACAATAGCAGAGCTGCTCTGAAACTCAATCTATTCATCCGCTAGAAGGTTGAACTACTGGTTCTCATTCCCCCATTGCTGCGAAGTCTCTTTGTAACCCTGAGAAAATCACTTAACCTCAATATCTTCATCTGTAAGAAGGGGGCTGGGGACAGGGTCTCTCCGCAGGACTGTTCAGGGAACAAGTAATTGAAATACTTATGAAGTTCTCGCAAAAACAGATCTTAGAGTAGTTGGGGGTGGGGTTGAGAAAAGAAAGAGTGTGCGAGCTGCTTTGACTTGCATTGTTTAGGCTCCTCTCTGAGTCTTTTCAGATAGGAAACTGAAAATAGCCTTAGCTTTAGGGCATTGAACTGTGGAAGACTGAAGGCCCTTTACAGTGGGTATTTTGTCCCTTAGATTTCTATCGCTTTCACTTATGCAACAAACAAGTTAAAAATCAATATGCTATTTTAAGGTTAATTCGTTTTTTTAAATATGGTCTCCTATAGATTTGACCAAAACTCTTCCTACAGTAAGTGCTTTAATTTTACTTATTGTTTTTTCATTCAGTTAAACTTTGTTTCCGCTCTCTTTGACATGCATGCTGAATACGTATGTGCTGTTCATGGGTTCACTGAGAGGTATGAGCCATAGCAAGGTTTTAATATGCAGAACGTCACGGACCTTACCTTTCCATTTTATATTTTATATTATTTTATGCATATGGATGTTTTGTCTGCATGTATGCCTGTTTACCAAGTGGATGCCTGGTGTCTGCAGAGGCCAGAAGAGGTGTCAGATCCTCTAGAACTGGAGTTGTGGATGATTGTGGGCCACCATGTGAGTGCTGGTAATCAAACCAGGATTGTCTGGTAGAACAGCCCATGCTCTTAAGCGCTGAGCTGCCACTCTAGCCCCAAAGAATGTTAAGTTATGTTTTATTTCTTATTTTTTTTTATTCTTTGAAATGGGGTTTCTCTGCATAGCCCTACCTGTCCTTGAACCCCCTCTGTAGACTAAGCTGGCCTCAAATTCACAGAGATCTGCCTGTCTCTGCTTTCTGAGTGCTGAGATTTAAGGCATGAGCCACAACAAGAGTGCTGACAGTTAAAGCCTGGCCAAGAATTTTTTTTTTTAATGTGTCTCAGTTGCTGAGGGCAACATGATTAATAAGCCATGGCTCATTCAATTCAGCAAGGGGTTAGAAGTAATCTTTGATAGTCCCATTTATTTACGTACCATTCTGCTTGTAGTATACTACATCTCATGGCATAGATGAACATTTGAATCAATTTTAGTGAATGCATTGCTCCATTGTCTTAAGGGGCTCAGAAAATTTGTTTATGGCATTGCAAAATAACAACATAGTGAAATGTCTTATTATTTTCTGCATTCTCCATAATACCAGCTATTGTCTTACAGGTTAACAGTCATTCAACAAATACATATCGAATGAATAAATGAACCACTCCAAATTATATGCTATAGTTCTTTTTGTCAAGGACCTTCAATTCTACTGGGAAAAGAAAAGAGAAGCATAACAGAAAAGAAAATTACATTTGTAGTAGAGCAAATGACAGATAGAAAACAAATTACACAGACAATATGTATTGTGATTTTGGAAAAAGGAATTCTCATTCCAATTTGGAGTGATTATAAAGTGACTTTCAGGAAAATGGTAATCTGCTCTGATATTAATGAATATGTGAATTCTGTTTCATGTTGACTGTTAGGGAGGACAAAGTGGTGGAGACTGCTAGTTTTATATAAACCTAATTTCTCTGATGGCTGGGCTCACAGTCAGTCAGTCTCTCTCAGATTCCTTTGCAGCTGGGCATGAAAGGTAAGAAAGGCCTAACCACTAGAATAGGAACAGAAGTGGTGTTCCATTTCTAAGCCTAGGCATTACACACACTGGAAAACTACCCTTTCCTACTCCCTTTTTCATATGTCTGGAAGATCCAGGTGACTTCGGGGTCTTTAAGGGATGATATATTCATAAGGAAAATGGAACCCAGATCATGCAACATTATGTGAGGTAAAACAATTTCCAACCAAGAATATCCACATTAGACTACTGACATGACTAATGTTGTTTGTCTTGAGTCATGCATATCTTTTTGATGCCAAAGTTAGCAGAATTTAAAAACACCAGCACACCCAAACCGGTAAGCATTCTGAGCAAAGGTACACAGACAAAGTTAGTGACTCAGGTGAGCTGGCACAGAGCTTGTGGGTGGATGGACATTGGCCTTGGTGATAACATATGGAGACAGCTAAAGGAGAAAGCGTGTTAAAGGTGAAGATGCAGAATTTGTACTGGATCCCTGACATTAGAGAGATAGTAAATATTGCAAACATTGTACATGTTTTATACTTCAGGCTTTAGGAAGATTAATTTAGAATAAAGATAGATTAAGTTAAACAGATCAGCATGAATATTATTACTAGAATTTAGACAAGCCTGTAACGTAACTGTAACTCTAGAGATCAGTGGAAGCATAAGCATCTGGTGCATGACCTGAGGTGCTTTGCTGTACTTATTTGGATACCTGTCTGTCTATCTTTAATGAACCATAAACATCCCAACAGCAAGTAAAATTTCTCATTTGTTTATCATGGTATTTTCTTTTATTTTTATTTTTACTTTTATTTTTTTATTTTTACATTTTTATTTTATATTAATCACAGGTTATGTACTTTGTATCCCAGCCATAGCCCCCTCCCGCATACCTTCCCTTTCCCTCCCATCCCTCCCTCATCTCTTCCCTACCCCTTTCCAAGTCCACTGATAGGGGAGGTCCTCCTCCCCTTCCTTCTAACTCTAGCTTATCAGGTCTCTTCAGGGCT
>CM053751.1:4053259-4081611 GCA_028658305.1 Pachyuromys duprasi
TGAGAAGGTATCTTCTAGATATGATAAGTAAGCTCAACAAAATGGGTGCCTCAACAAGATCTGAATAATTTCAATCACAGTAAATATCACAAAAAGGATGGGAGAAATCTCACAAGGCTTCCACCCATCGATGAAGAGAGATAGACAATTAATGACTGTTGAGAAATAGTCCAGAAATGAGGCACTTAATTTGTTATCTAATACGAAGTGGTCCGTTCTAAAAACATGCAGAAAAGCAACACAAAATGTAATCAGCAGCATGTTATGTTTATATATTTAATAACATATCTGTAGCAATAACATTTAAAGAATAAGCGAGCATGAGTTCGAGAGAGCGTTGGGGTAGGTACAGGAGGAGTTGAAGGGAGGAATGGGATGATGTAATATTTTTATTATGAATAGAATTTTAAAAGCATACCCGAGGGGGTATAATGGAAATAATTCGAGCAAATAGAGCTCCCAGAGATCTGACAAACAGAAACTCCATGTTTATCAGAGGAGTTCATCCAGACAGAATGCCTGGGCTTTAAAAAATAAGTGGTCATGGTCTGAGCACCTGGCAGTATTGTTTGGTAAACAGTTTCAGAAGCCATTTCTACTGCCTGTGTGCACTTTCTCAGATGGTGAGAATGGACGTTACTTGGTACATTTGATAGGGTGGAGAGGACTGTGCTGGCACGAACTAACTTTTTTGAGAGCACTTACTGGTATCCACTTCAGTTACCACGATTGGCTTGGAGAACTGAATCCGGAATCCCCAGGGATAATCTCCAGTTCCTTTGAATAGTCTCACGGTTCTCTCACGGACTGCAAGGAAAGCAAAGAATGCATTGACTTGAGTTGACACGTAGCACTGTACACTGTTAAGCACTGTAAACGTAGCGTGTTTGCTTGTTGATTCTATGTCAGGCCTAATAGATATGTTCCAAGCAATACTAAGTAATAGAATGTATTAATTATACAAAAATCTGTGTTTTTCATTGTAATATTTTTGTACAGTGTGGTCTAACTTACTCTGCACAACAGATTGTGATTGCTAACATTGTTACATTTTTAGAGAAGACAATATTGAGATGTTAAATATTAGTGTCAAGAAATTAAGGCTTACTACTGCTAGGCAGTACTACACCTTAGGATTCATCCTTAACCACTCTGTCACAGCTAGCCAAAAAGTCATGCAAGTGTTGCAAACCCTAGTTGCTTAGTTCTGTAAATGAGAGAATTTATTACAACATTGTTCAAAGAAAAATGAATATAGAAACATAGCCCAGTCTACGGCCACACCACCCTGAACGTGCCCGATCTCGTCTGATCTCGGAAGCTAAGCAGGGTCGGGCCTGGTTAGTACTTGGATGGGAGACCGCCTGGGAATACCGGGTGCTGTAGGCTTAAAAAAAAAAAAAAAGAAAAGAAACATAGCCCATAAATTGGGGTTTTATAAGAAGACAATGAAAGAAAAAGACCTGGCTCCTTAAGAAAAATTCAGGAACAGTTGGTTTTGAAGAGGTTGGTCACCTAGGTAACTTTAGTTACAGCAGCCCAGTTACCAAGCCACTTTTCTCTCTGTAATTGTTCTCTTCCTGCTACTTTCACATCTTCTTTTCTGTATCATCCTCTCTGTAGTGTGTGTGTGTATTTTCCTTAAAACTTCTGCTTGTTAATCAATTTTGCCATTCATGATATCAACCCATCCATTGGCCCCCTTGACTTTTCTCTACCTCAAGGCATTTCACCCTCTATGCCCACTCTGAAGAACACTTTCCCAGTTTGAATTCCAGATCAAGCCTCACAGATCACAGTCTTCTCTCCAGAACTGTTTAGGGTTGTTATTCCTCAGAGCTGAGAAAAAGATGTGATTCCAGGTTGTCAACGTCATTTGCACTTTGCCTTGAAGACTTGTGAAGGGTAAATAATAAAGTTTAATTGGAAACTTTCCCAAGCTTCAGAAGCAGACTTTTAATTCTAGATAGACTCTGTGGTACTTATGACCATGCTAGGTTATTATAAGAGAAGAATGCCAACTTATTTAAAACATTCGGGTAACCTAATACCTTAAAATGAAAATAATGAAAGTTTAATAGCATTCCCTTTCATAAAAGGTAGGAATGCATTAGAATTTCTGGGGAAATATGTGTTGCTGCTTCTTTTCAACCTGCTGCTTCTATTACTTCTGTGGATGTTCTTTTTTTTCTTCTTAGATTTAGATCTTTCTCCAGTTCGAAGTGTAAAGATGTTTCTTTTTTTTCTTTCTTTTGTTTTGTTTTGTTTTGTGGAGTTGCCTTATCTTAAAATTCACATTTAAAGGCACTTTCAGAATACCTATGTGTAGACAAAATATGGGCAGAATTACAAGCAGGTAGGAACTCTTGAGGCATCAAAGTGATAGATTATGAGGCTCCCAAAGGTGGTGAAGGCTGTGGAGTTTCCTTCTTACCTCCACTGATAGATGGTCTTAGATGAAGTGCCCACAACATTTGTAAAAATTTATATTACTTTGCTGTATTTGTAAGAGGATTTACTTAATTTTCTCTCATATTCTAGGGTGAATCATTATGTTTCATATTAAGCTTCTTATGAGACATAACCAGTATAGCAGAAGGCAAAGCATTCTGCCTAGGCACGCTCAGTTGTGACCGCCTGTTTGGTCAGACAAAACAGATAAGCATCTGATATAAACAAGGAGATATCCATCCTTTTTCACAGGTTCATTGAACTTCAAGGCAGGAGTCATTAATTTACAAACATTTGCTATGCATTGCTTTACTCCCAGGAACATTCTTGTTTAATGGGATGGTAGCAGAAAAGACAGAAGAGTCATTTTCCCTTAAAGCTTAAGTGCTAGACACTTGTCCAAACTGGCACTCTTCAGGGAGGGGATGGAAGGATAGAGTGTCTGCATGTGGATTCCTGAGGGATGCTTTTTTTGGTAAAATGTCTGAAGAAAACATGTTGTTCTCCTCTTGTTATCAGGAAAAGCACAGTAATTTTGCTGAGAAGATGTTCCGTGTATTTCAGCTCCAAAAATCTGTGCTCTGCAACGCTCTGTGCCTCTGGAAAAGTTTGTTATTCATTAAGAGAATTCTCTGTTGGCATGGCTGATTGGACAATGTCTTATTGGATCTCATAATTTAAGAGGCAGAACTGGGAAATTCAAGGTCTTAGGAATTAATATTTCAACACTGTGAGATTGGCTGGTAGCTAATCAGGAAAAACAGAAAAACAGAAATCCATTTCTGACTGCTGTAACAATAATTTTCTAACATCTCTACTTTTCAAGGTTTCTTTTTCCATCTAGGTTACTTTCTTGATGGTATCTTCTGCTTTTGGCAGATTGATTTACCCAACAAATATTTGATTAATGGGAGATTTTTATGTGTTGATTCAAATCAAATCATATTTGCTGTTTTGTTTTCATATTCCATGAGACTATTACAGTATCTATTGCCTTCAAGGTCATGTTTCTGTCATTTTAGTTTTTCAATCAAGCAAATTGAATGTCAAAAACATGTATGGAAGAATAAACATTTCAATAAAGTCTCGAAATGGTGAGCTCAACTGTAGAAGTCTCCTGTGGGAGGACACAATCAACCTGTTTGCAACGTGTTCCTTTCCCATTCTAAAGACAATTTTCTCATATTTTAAGATTTATGGTCCTGCTTTCCCATGGCACTGTCTAGTGAATAATCTATACGTGCTGCACAGCTGCTGACAAGCCACAAATGAATGTCATTGTTGTTTCACAAATTGTAGGTACATCATCAAGGAGTTTATCCCTCTAGACAACACTTCCTTAGTTGGTTGTAAAAATCCAAATGCAGGACAAATATTTTCATAAATATAACAAACTCACCCATCAAAATACCACTCCATGTTTGCAGAATTTCCGGTATGTGCCCCTATCCCCAGCTTATATTAATTTTTTTAAAATTTCAAATCTGGAATTACTATTTTGAAGGAATGGCTTTTTTACATTTTGTGTGAGAATTTTATATTATTTACATAATTTCCCCTCTCCCTCTCCTCCATCCAACTTTCCCCCACTTTCTCTGACTCCCTCTCAAATTCATGGCCTCATACACATACAAATTTATAAATACCATCTGGTGGGTTCATTCACTTAGTGCTGTTCGTACATATATGTGTTTGGGTCTATTTGTAACTGTATGACCTATTGGAGGCTCGTCCCTGCAGAAGACTGATTCTCCCTCTGTCAACAGCCATTAACTGCATCTAGGGTTCGAGGCCTTGTGAGATTTCCCACATCTATTTTGGCATATTAATCCTTAGTATCATTTCTTTTTAAGTTATAGGTCTTAAAATAGTAAGAAATTAGTTTTAGTAATTTCATATTCTTTAACACATGTCAACTATTCTTATTCTTCAGTGTTCAGGGTTCTAGCTATGAGTGTTCTAAGGTGTTTGTGTCTTGCTGTAATTCTAAAGTCCTTACCAGCGACTGGTCTTGGCTTTTTACTAAGACACCTGGGGCTGTCTTCAGGATCTCCATCATCTCCTCTGAAAACCCATGCTGTGGAATGAAAATTCTCTGTGTAGAATCCTTTTTCTTCAATATCAACTCGAAAGACAAAATCCACAGAATGAGCGTCATCTGAGGTGACTGAGGAGCACAAAAGGTGAGAAATGCAGTTACACTCTGGCAGGGAAGAAGACCCAGTGCTCTGGTGGTCAAGGTGAGAATCACCTGAATAAAGCAGAGGTGAGGCCCATGAGTAAAGAGAACTATCCTTGGACAGGAAGAAGTACCTAAGTTTGCTGTTCATTTTTCTTGAAAATAATTTACATATTTTTAAAATATTGTAATCAAAACAACTATTCCCAGGGCTGTAGAGAAGGCTCAGCAGTTAAGAGTGCTTACTGCTCATCCACAGGACTCAAGTTCAGTTCCTAGAACCTACATTTAATGGCACAAAACTGCTTGTCACTTTAACTCCCAGAGATCATAGGCACTGCACTGACACACACACACACACACACACACACACACACACACACGCTCACGCACACGCACATCCCCCACCCCAAAATAGTGCTTTAGGGTCTGTACCATGGGAGTCTGCACACTGCACAAATTTCCTTTGTTAAAGAAAATGTTTGCTTTTGGAAAACAATATGTTACTACTTGGAGGTCAAGTTGAAACCAGGGAAGACTAGGAATTAGCTTTTAGAATCCATTTTCTAAAACACCAAGTTCAAGGAAAAGGATTATCAGATCCAGAATCGTGTCATTCTCTCTGTGCTTGAAGGAGGCACTAGAAAGTATATTTCCCGAAACATCTCTGTGGGCTTAGAGGAAGAGAAGTGCCTACAAGGAGATGTTTAAAGTTCCATCTGTCAGTTCTTCCCTGTGATGCTGTGGAAGGCTGTGTCTTTAAAAGAAATGAGCTTCCACATGTTTCTTTGTGTACTGGTTAGAAAGTTCAAACTTGAGTAAAATCCTACTACATCCCTTTCAGTCTTTCATGCAGGCATAGTTGAAAAATTGCACTTCAGACTTAAAAGTTATTTTTGGGAAAATAATATCATTTATTTGCACTTCTTAAATTTAAATTTTTAATATTAATTACAGTTTATTTGTTTTGTATCTCAGCTGTAGCCCCCTCCCTCATTCTATTCCAATCCCACCCTCCCTCCGTCATTTCCCACAACCCTCTCCAAGTCCACTGACAAGGGAGGTCTTCCTCCCCTTCCATCTGTCCCTAGCCTATCAGGTCTCACCAGGACTGGCTGTATTGTCTTCCTCTGTGGCCTAGGAATACTGCTTCCCCCTCAGAGGAGGTGATCAAGAGCCAGCCACTGGGTTCATGCCAGAGACAGTACCTGTTCCCCTTACTAGAGAACACACTTGGAGACTGAGCTGTCATGGGCTACATCTGTGCAGGGGTTCTAGGTTATCTCCATGCATGGTCTTTGATTGGAGTATTTGTCTCACAAAAGACCCCTGGGCCCAGATATTTTGGTTCTCTTGTCTTCTTGCGGTGCTCCTGTCCCCTCCAGGTCTTTCTATCTCCCCCTTCTTTCCTAATATTCCCTGCACTCGGCCCAAAGTTTGGCTATGAGTCTCAGCATCTGCTTTGATACCCTGCTAGGTAGAGTCTTTCAGAGGCCCTCTGGGCACTTCTTAAGTATCATTAGAAGTAGGGTGTTTAAAGAACACAATTCTCTCTATTATGCAAAACAGCAAAGCAGAGGTCGATCTCCTGAAGTCCCGATCCTCCTGTCTGTCTCATCTCTCCAAGTCCTGGGATGGTAGGTATATGCTTCAGCACTTTCTTTCTTTCTTTCTTTCTTTCTTTCTTTCTTTCTTTCTTTCTTTCTTTCTTTCTTTCTTTCTTTCTTTCTTTCTTTCTTTATCTATTTGTTTGTTTGTTTATTTATTATTACAATTTATTCACTTTGTATCCCTGCTGTTGCCCCCTCTCTCATCTCCCAATCCCACCCTCCCTCCTTCTTCTCCCCTATGTCCCTCCCCTAGTCCACTGATAGGGGAGGACCTCTTCCCCCTCTATCTGACCCTAGCCTATCAGGTCTCATCAAGGCTAGTTGCATTGTCTTCCTCTGTGGCCTGGCAAGGCTGCCCTCCCCCAGGGGGAGGTGATCAGAGAGCCTGCCATTCAGCTCATGTTAGAGACAGCCCCTGCTCCCCTTACTAAGAAACCCTCTTGGAAACTGATCAGCCTATAGTCTGCAGCACTTCTTAAACACTTCCCTCTCTGTTTCTCCTCACAAACAGTAGTTGTTCCTATTCTATTCTCAGGAAGGCTCTGGGTAAAATCTCTTATTCCCATCTTACCAACCTAGCAAGGCAGAGCTCTGTGGTTGGTCAGTTATAGAAAGGAGTCCATTGCCTCCATCCAGCCCCAGCTAAGTATTGGTCTTCTGTTCTCATGGTTTTCTCTGGAGTATCATTCTTAATGGTTCTTGCTCATTTCCACTTTTGCTTTTTTAATACTCAACTGAAAAGCATAACTATTAGTCATTGTTCGGACACATAGATAAATGGACAATAGATTTCCAGCTTTCATGTTTGCTTAACTAATGTGAAACTGCACTAGACATTTGATGGCCTGGGTGGTTTGAGGCACGTTCATTTACTCACTGAACTGATTTGAAATATATGCTCTTCTCCTATTAGCCAGGTGCAATTTTATGTACACTGATGTAGAGTGATGAGTAAGACAAAGGCAGTGTGCAATGTGAGAGTTCAGCGGAAGTAGGGTCAGATAGCTGCTGTAAAGAGAGGCATGTCTAAAGAAAGTATATCACCATAATCCATCCAGAGGATCAGGCAGGGGAGCGGAGGGGATATACATGGGTGGGTAAAGCACTCCTATTATAAAAATCTAAATCTAAAATGACAAACTTGACACCTTTTGGGTGTCAATATAACATCAAAAGTATGAAAATACCACATCTGCTGTTGAAGTCACAGTCAGGATATAGGTGTACTACACAGAGTGTATAAAATCATCTGCAGATTATATAGATATCTATCCTAAAAGAAATTTGTTTTTATATTTGGACCCTATCCCCAGATACTGTATAATGTATATACAAATTCTCTAAAGTCCCTCAAAATCTACAATCTAAAATATTCCACTTATATTTCCAGAGGTAATGCCAACTGAGTAGATCTAATATGTTATGTTTGGATATGAAAAAGAAATGACATATGGCAATATTGTACAGTTATAAAATTGGAATGCAAATAATATGAGGCATGGGACATGGTACTTATTGGATTAAAATTAGGAAAATTTAGGACAGAATATTATAAATAGCTTAAATCAGAATGTAATACCTTCTTCCACATAGCATTTTTCAAAACACTTTAAGATTTTCTTTTTAAAGATTTTCACTTTTTAAGTAAGTCTGGATGTGACATTTCATTGGGACAGAAAAAGTAAACCAAAATTTTTATAATAGTTTGTTGATGCACCTTTCTAAACTTTAAGGCTAAATTAAAGCTTTTGTTGTTTTTAGGTAAAACAGGACTTTCTAAAGTTTTAGATTCATTTCCTATATTCAGTATCTTAAAAAATTAAGAATTCAGTTATTTTTTAAATGTTTATTGATGTAGTTAACAGGCTTCTGGAAGAATTGGTTTATCTTATGATAGTTTCCCTTCAGCAATAAATGCCTACGTTGGATATGCAATCATCCCTTGTCATGTGCAGGTCTCAGGGCGGGTCTTTATATGGATCATTGTTTTTATCAATATGTATGAGGCTGTTCAAACAGCTCACGTACTTACAAACAGATGTGATTCTGTGGATGAGTAGCTCTATATTTATTCAGTTAGCAAGACAGAGTTAATGAACATACTTTTACATCAGCTGAGACATAAAATTTGTGTTAAAATCCAATGAAGCAGCAAGCCACACACCTGCCGAAATTTAGAGCTGCTAGAGGTCTCAACATCTGTTCCATGTTGAACCTTGATCTAAGCAGGCAAGACCAAATAACTCTTTGTCAGAAAAAGTTTGTTACCAAATTAGGTTTGCTAGATTAAACACTTAATAAATGAGCATTTCAAGCATAAGCTATTAAACACTTTTGTATTACTGAAATTGCAGTTTAACTCTTTCATTCTTAAAGAACAGGTGTGTTCTTTTACTGTTCATGTTTTGGTTTTAGCTTAAATAATATTAATAATAGTACTTGTGACAACACGGTTACAAAACATACATGCGTATGGTAAAAAACATACGTATGGTTAAAAATACACACTTAGCTCTGAACACCGAAGGGGGCCTTCTGCTCTTCCATTCCAGTGTATCGTGAAGAAAATGAAGAGGTGGGATGTGAAAAATCAAGTCCCTGTTTCACTGCCCCAGAGAGACCAGGGTTTTATTTGAGTTCAACAAGATCCAATAATTTGTTGTTTTGTGTGAGATCATGAATGCCAGTTAAATTGACTGAAATTGAAACCAAACTCTAAGACTAATTACTTCTAGCTGAATGACTTTGGATATGTCACTTATCCTTTGTATGAGACCCTGATTAGCAAAATGAGGTTGGAAATAAGTAACATAATTCACAATTCTACTGGGAATTATGTCAAAAAAGAAATACATCATAAGTAGCTTCAAATAGTACCTGGCATCAAGTAGGCTGATCACAATCCTTAGGTTGTAATATTTAAACGTTTTTAGACAGACATTGTTTTATTTTAGATAGATATATATTTTATTTTATGTGCATGAATGTTTTTATGCATTTAAGTCTGTGCACCTTGTGCACGCCTGGTGCCCACAGAGGTCAGAAGAGGGTGGCTGATACAAGGGGAGTTTCAGATGCTTGTGAAACACTATATGGGTGCTGGGAACTCAACCTGGGTTTCTTGCAATATCTCTTAGCCTCTCAGCTACTCTCCAGTCCTCTTAGCTCTTATTATTAGGAATTTAGAATTATTTTCCTTACTTCTTCCCTCCCTCTTTTCCTTCCTTCCTTCCATCCTTCCTTCCTTCCTTCCTTTCTTTTCTTAGTGGCAACTAATATTTGGAAACTAAAGTTCCATAATAATTTTATTAGATGAACAGAGTATGAGAAATACTAAGAGCTATACTCACATGATTAACCCCAAATTCCTGCTACATCTGTTTGTGATCCAGGGGCCATTTAAGATTGTAAAAAGCAGAGGCCCATTTTGCAGCTCCTTCCCACTCCCGTTACTAGCCTTCAAGTTTTTTGCCTAGTATACCTTAGTCAGCATTCCCTACAGTTAGATGGATTGATCAACTGTGTCAACACAGATAAACATGTCATTCTTAATGTCTTTTCCAGTTATTATGTAGGAAGTCAGAGATGGGTGAGATTAACAGAGTGAAAATGCCAGTGGTAATGATGCTCAATAAAGCCTTCAGGTTTTAAGTCATATATTAGTAGCATATCCTGACTCTATAAATGAGAAAAAATTCAAACCACACATTAAACAATACTTATGCAAGTGGCTCTGAGTGAATTGGAGGCTGTGCTGAACAGTTTCTCAAGAAATGTAGCATGCCTTCAGTGTGCCTGAGGCTTGGATAAGCTGAAAGAGAAGAAGCAGACACTTGTTCTTGTGTCTAACAGGAACCAAATTGTTAGGGTACGTTTTCATGCAAAACAAAATTTACCCCAAAGAAAACTCTATCATTGTTTAATTAAAATTATGTTTGGGTGTTAAATTTGAATTTATATTAGCATTACAGCTGATCTTGTGTTATTTCAAGTGGAGTATTGGAAAATGTTTTAAATAACTTTCCAAATTGAAACAAAAAAAAATTCCCTGATTTGCTCTGCTTGCCAGTTTCCATTATATAAATATTCCCACCACGGTCAATGTCAAGCTAACAGCCTGCTCTCATTGAGCTGCAGTGTAGAGAAAATGAACAGCTGGTCTTGTGAGCTGGACCCAACACACATGTGGCTGTTTCTTGTTTCAAAAGGTGCAAAGCAGACATGAATGTCTAAAGAGCAGCAAGACGAGGATTCTTTATCAAAATGAATGAAATAGACCCTTACTATGAGTCCAAGTCACTGAAAAAGTCAACAAACTAGAAAGAGCCTGACCCATCTCTATGACATTTGAAGGCCATTTTCAGTTAATCAAACCAGCAAAGTTTCCACTAGGTTTGTTTGATATATGCTTTTGCATAGAAGGTTGATTACAGAGAAATGTTACATATCTTATAAAGAGAGAAGAAAGAATATTTTCATGGAAAAGAATTCATACATTCTTCAAGAGACAGGTAAATGTTGTCAGCGGAGAAATGAGACCAGATAAATGCTGGTTACTGCCTTGGTGAACGGAGAACTTGATGATATTCTATATAGACTGAAGGAACAAACTGCAGACGAATGTTTTCACACACACACAAATGCACACACACTTTATTTCACTGTTCAAGAGAAACCTCAGAAAGAAGAAAACAGAAATAAATGAATTCGGGTTTCACAAGGGAAGCATTGCTGTATAGGGATTCTGCTGATAGCTGCAAGCAACACAGATGCCTCTGAAATTCACAGGTAAATGAAAGATAAAAAAAAATTATTCTGATTGAGGTATCTCAGACCCAGAAAGACAAATATAGTATGTATTCACTTATATGTGGACATTAGCTGTCAAGTCAATGATAACCAAAATACAATCTGTAGAATCACAGAGGTTAGGTACAGAGTAAGGGCACATGAGATCTACATAGATCTTGTTAAAAAAGATAAATAGAATAGATAGTTATGGATGGATGGTGTGTGTGGAACAGGAGGATCAAGCAGGAAAGAAGAAGGGATAAGGGGTTGAAAGAGGAAATATGGAGAGAGATGAGTAAAAATGTATACATATATAAAGGCAAACTAAATAAATGTGCAAAATTTTGGGGTGATAGAGCCCCAGCTGGACATATCTTGTCACCAGATGAACCTTCCAGTCCTGGAACTGGGTTCCATCTAATTGAGTTGTTGGCAATAGAAGTCCTATGTGAATCCCCAAACAACCTAGACTGTTGCCAAGACTGTAGATACTGTCCATAAACTAACAGCAAGGCTTCATGTTTGAAGACAACACCTACACAGCTTGTGGAACATGGAGAGGTTGAGCTGGTGCCTGCCTAGAGCCTTTACCCCTATGTTCTAGCATCTTTGGTACAGGAATGTACCCTCCATACTACCAAAAAGGAAACACAAACACCAATCTATCCACAAAACATTTCATCTACAGTGGTGGCCTGCTGTGAGATATGCTAGCACAATGGTGGCACAAAGCTTGTGGTAGTAACTAACCAATATCTGACTTGGCTGAAGCTCTACTCGCCAAGATGGAACCTATAGCTGACACTGCTTGGCAAACAGTCATATATCTCATCTATGTATGAAGTCATATATCTCATGGACCTAAAGTAAAACCAAACAAACAAAAAAACACAACAACAATAGCAACATCAAATCTATAGCAGTAAAATGCCTCCCAATGATATTCTGCTTTACTCACAGATCAGTGCCTTTCCATCATCAGAAAAGCTTCCTCCTGCAGAAGGTGGGAACAAACACAGAAAGCCACAGCCAGACGCTATAGAGAGTAAAAGACCTTGGAACAACCAGCCCCAAGTGTGATGCCTCTATCAAATCCTTCCCCTCCATGCTTGGGTAATCCTGCAGAAGAGAAGGCAGAAAGACTGAAGGAGCCAGAGGGGATGGAAGACACCAAGAAAAAGAGACCCTCTGAATCAAATGACCAAAGCCCATATGAACTCACAGAGACCGAAGCAGGTTGCACAGGGTTTTCAGGGGTCTGCACTAGTCCTCTTTATATGTTATAGTTTCCAGGTTAGTGTTTTTATGGGATTCCTGGGTGTGCAAATGAGTAAGTTTCTGATTTTTTCCTTCTCTTGGGCTCTTTTACTTCTGTTTGTTTGTCCTGTCCAACTTTGATGTGTTCATTTTGCTTTATCTTGTTTTTTTTAATTGTTATTATACCTTAAAAGTCTGTTTTTTGAACTGGGAAGAGTATAGGGAGCACTATAATCAGCACACATTATGTGAGAAAAAATCTACTTTCAGTAAAAGGAGAGAAGAGGAGAAGGAAGAGGAATAATAATAACAACAAAAATAGAGAGAGAGAGAGAAAGAGAAGAAAAAATTTTCATCTGCTCTGAAAATGCTTTTAAAATTCAAAAACTGCCTGTCCAAACCCCCATCTCCAAGCATGTGAAGCCCTCTTCTGAGTTGTTAGATAAGTTTGTCTAAGAGATTCCCCAAACATTACAGACTATTGCTACTACTCCTGGTTAGCTCCTAGATGTGGAAGAGTCCCTACTGCTGAAGAGACCATATGCTTCAGATACAGGTCCCAGAACTGGAACTGACCTGAATGCTTCCTCTCTGAAAAAAAGCTTTTATGGTACCGGAAAGTAGCAAAGGAGGGAAACAACCCAACAGTCTTACTCAGATATGATGCCTATGAAGCATAATGGCCTGTATGGCACCATAATTTAAGGGTGCAGTAGTGGTACGTATACCTTAGTGCTAACCAGCAGGTCTCTCTTCTCCCTCTCTCCCTGTCTCCTTCTCTGTCTCTCTGTATCTCTGGAAACTGTGCCTGGTACTGGAAACCAACCCAGCCATTCAGAGTTAGTGAAGTCATCGATCTTGGAAGACAACACAATCACGACTTTACTCAACCAGAATAATCCCAGCTGCATTATAAGTACTTGTTTTATATTCACAGACAAATGTAGTCTTTGCCCTTCATCAAGAAAACTTCTCTTGGCAACAGATAGATAGATAGATAGGTACAGATAGATAGAAACAGAAAACCACAACCAGTCAAAATTTAGAGTTGTGGAGCCAAGTCCCAGTGGATCTACAAAACACCCCTGTACCTGAAAAGGCTCAAGGAACATTGCAGAAGAGGATATGAATATTGTAAGAGTCAGAAAATCAGAAGGTACGCTACACTCATAACGTCTCATTAGCGTGACTGACCAAGCAGGAGCTGAACAAGAACAACAATAGGCATGCTATAAGTGGATGGAGGAGAGCCCAGGAAGCCCAGGAAGCCCAGGAAGCAACGAAGGAATGCTGAATGACAATGTTTCCCTCCCTCCCCCAGGGAAGAACACACCAGGTGGTTATTCCATTACAAATGGCCAGTCCTGAAAACATATGTACAAATAACACTGCACAGACTGAGCAAATTATATTTAGCAATATACATGTATAGACATAAACATATACATATATGTAACAACAATCAATGAAAAAAATAAGCCATGGATTTGAAGGACAGCAGGAAGGAGTATATCACTGGGCGTGAAGGGAGGAAAGGTAAAAATGGAAACGAAATGATTATATTATAATCTCAAAAAAATGAAAGAAGTTTTCAAAAAAGGGAAAACTTCAACCAACCAAACAAACAAATAAGCAATCCCAAAAGACCAAATACACAAAAACAGCCTATCAATTCTTCAAGAGATGCCAACAGGAGACAACATATTCCTTTAGACGTTTTTTGTTTTTGTTTTGTTTTGTTTTTTATTTTAAATTCCTTATGCTGGGATTCTTGTTGCTTTTAAATTGTTAAAGCCTGATTCTTACCCATTTTAACCAAGATCTCATGTTGAAAATCTTAAAACCAAATTTAAATTCCAATACTTTTCAATTTTGTTCCTCTACTTTTGGGTTACTATAAAAGCTATGTTGAGGAGGACATTCCATATTCTCGTAGGCATTAACAATCTAGGGCTGGCTCATTCTAAGTGCTTTACACAAGCACCAGACGGTAAAGTACTGGTATACTATAGGATTATGGCATGAAAAAGATGGCACTCTCTAATGGGAACAATCTAATGAGTATCTCAAAGATAATTAATCGGAACACTATAAAATTTGGACGGTCTTAAGAAACAAAGTATGCTAGATTTGAATTGACAATAGGTTATTACAAGAGGGAGTGGGTACTATCAGCTCCAAGAACTTGACATTATAGAATGCAGTATGCTGTGGGTCACTGTATAGGACCGTGCCCTTAAAGACACAGCCAGCCCTTGTCCTCCCACACAGAAAGACCAGGAGCAATATTGTTTGGATCTCATCGCCATCAGCAAGTCTCCTGATATTACTACCAACCAAACCTAATAAAAAAGCCAAACAGCTCCTTGACATAGGCCAAAGAGGAGACACTTGTGCTAGACAAAAAAGTGAAGAGTAGGAAAGGAATGCAGAGGGGCAAATGAAAGACATTGTCAGAGATGATTTCAAGACAATGAAAAAAAGCAGATACTACAGCCTCCTATTTCAATAGAAACATTAAAAAAAGCCAGGAATGTACTCATACCCTAAGTTCTGCTGGTTTTATATTAGAAGCACTGGTATGCTCAATTACATATATTTAGAAGCAGGTTTTGCATCTGAACTTTATACACAATAAGAGAATGAGGTGTGTGCATGTTTGTGTGTGTGTATGGTATTGTAAGATGTGTTGATGAATTTATGAACAAGAAGAGAATTCACATTATGCAATGAGCTAGGTAACATCTGAAACCTTGATGCCATCTGTAATCCATGATTTGAAACCATAGCATGAATATATTTGACAGTGTTTAGTACAGAATTATAGAATATTAACAAAAATGTAAAAAGAGTGAAAAGGCAAGAACTAGAGACCTATGGTGTAAATAAGACAGTGATAAATTGGGGTACCACCAGAAACTGCAAAGTAATTTCATGCTGACATTGCCCACACTTTGAGGCCCACCATGATACAAGCAGCAACACTATCCACCCTATGTGGAAGTGCAAATACTCGAAATTGAGGACAGGAGATGTTGAATGAAATATGAAATCTCCTGGACCAGACTAAATCCATCACTGCAATGAAAGAATCCTTGTACTGAATAAATCCTACCCCCCAAAACAAACAATGATGAGGAAGAACTCTGAAGCACACTAAGTATTAAGTAACATTTAAAAATTATGTATCAGATTACATAATATATAAAAAATGTAAAGGTGGAACAGAAGGTGGTAGAAAATGAGTACTAGAACAAATTAGTGAAGCAGTAGGATCAGAGCTTTGGGAGTCTAATAAAAGATGTGCATTCTCAGGTAGGTATTTCAACTGTATTTGAGCAGCAAGGGAGAAGCATCCAATAGAGTAGTACATGTGGAAATAAATGATAAATTTCCAGTCATAATTCCTTGCTGCCCAACACAAAGAAAGATCTGGAAGAATTAGGCACAGACCAAGAGACAAGAGTACAACCTCTGGGATCAAAATAAACTATTTAAATTTTATTCTTCATGATCACATGAATATAAAGTTTTATGCTGCTAATAACAGTATTTGATTTTTTACATGACTTCTAATTTGTCCATATATATGGTTTCTTTCAAGCCCTAGTTTTTTGTCAGCCTTCTGTTTTATTATGGGAAAGAAATGACACCAATGCCTGTGATGGCACTCGTGTGATTCCATCAGCTTGTGTACAGGACACTACCCACTGTTCTCACTAGCGTCTTTTCACAAAGACATTTTCTGAAGCACAGCAATGTACTTTTCTTTGTTTTCTTCCTTTTAAAAAGATCAATGAGAGTACACTGAGGTTTTGGTATGGGCGTTTCTCAGATGCACTTTGCTTTTGTAAATCAAATGCACTTTGCTTTTGTAAATAATCTTCAAATAGCACATGCCTACTAGTTGGACCAATCTCCTTTGACCTCAACTGTTGCAATGTTGGATCCATATTAGTTTTAGTATCTATAAAACTTCCCACCTAACCTGCCATGTATTAATCAATGCTTTACTTTACTCAATTTCATCAGTGACAAGTTATCATCCATTCTCAGAAGACATTGTTTGTGAGGCTGAGGTCAGTGTTGGTTAAATAACATACTGTCTACAGCCTAAAGAAACCATTTCACAAAAATACTGATATATTTTAAGATTCCATTTCATAAATGCTAAAATGAGAAGATAATTTTTCACTTATTGAAAATCACATTGACCTTATCCTTTTACATTATGCATATTTATATATAAATGTAGATTTAAAAAGGAGAGCACAAATTTAACTCAATGAACAATCCTATAGCTAGCTACTTTACTGTCTAAAGAGAAAAAAAAAACAGTTCTATGCTGCAGCTGTGTTTTCTGAAGGTCTTTTATGAAGCAGTAATTCCTTAATGGATAACAAAGTGTTGATTGTTTTAAAAAGCATCTTTCATAAAAACCATATACCCAGCACATCACAACGTTCAAAGAACAGCACCTACATCTCAGAGATGAAGCAGAAGGAATTTAGCTAAGACAATGAGCGGCTGTCTTTGTTGCTTAGGAGCACGGTGTCTACTCACTGGAGCTCTGCGTGAGGTTGCTGATGACAGAACTGCCTCCTGCTGAGCTGCATCTCTTGCCATCCTTGAACTGCTGTCTCCTCCTGGCCCACTGGTCTATGGCTTCTTCCTGGGAACCATCACTGGCTCTTCCTCCTCTGAGAACCAATTCCTGCGATAACTTTCGGGGCTTGTTGATCTCCAAATTCTGGTCTAGATTAAACCATATTAAATGTCAAAGTGAGAGGCCAGTTTAAGATAGGATGTGAAATAGTCTTTAAAACACAGAGCTGTTTCTGTTCAATTCCTTCATGTTCCATTTGCTAGGTTGGAGAGAGAAATGGAGATTTAAATTAACACATATGTTTACATAGTCCTAAACTCCTGCCTTCTGTCATTACAAACAGTGAAATTGAATTATTAGGAAAACAATACTACCAATAAAATATCACAATCTAATTAAACTGAATTTTTAAAAGAAAACTTGAAGTACATAAACATAAAACCTAGAAAGTATTTTCACAATTTAGAATTATTTGAAATTTTACCCTGATACTATACAAAAGGCAAGCAGCATAGATTTAAAAATATGACTTTGTGTTTATTCTGCTCCTAGAAACAATAAGTTTTTTACAATTTTATTTGTTTCCCTTTAGAATTTTCTTATATATTCAAATTGGGAGAAGGCACATAGCCTGTGCTATTTATAGTTTGATATAAATAAGGAAGTACTAAATTCTACCAATTATAAAGGTGTACACCTATTCTGATGCTCAGTGTTGATACTCTTAGATTTGCAAAAGTACAGAGGAAATCTGGCCCAAGCTCACTGTATGTTCTTGTGCTATTTAGTTTTTTGCCAAGTGTATACCAACTACAGGCACATGGGAAGAGGGGACATAAAGTGAGGACTGGAGTACAGTGGTCGTAGGGGCATTCTCTTGATTAATGGTTGATGTGGGAGAGCTCAGTCCCCTGTAGGCAGTACTAGCCCTAGGTCCTGGCCTGTATGAGAAAGCAAGCTGAGCAAGCCGTGAGAAGTTGGTGAGCAGGGCTCTGCCAGAATCTCCTCCTAAGTTGATCATTCCAGCTTCCTCTCGAGTTTCTGCCCTGACTTTCACAGTAATGGCCTGTAACATATAAGCTAAACAAACTTTTTACCACCCCAAGTTGTTTTCAGTCAGTTTTTATTTCAGAATACAGAAGAAAACTAGGTCAATATTTAAATCACTTTTACTAATGTTGGATGGAGCTGTTATTCAATCTGACCTTAAATATAAAATACCTCCAAAGATTCAAATTTTATACCTATAATCCTGGTACACCTCCACAAGATAGATATTTTGGATGTGGTGTTTTTAATCTAGGGTACAATAATCCCTAATCACATGTGAACATCTCCCTGCAAATATATAGGGTATGCACTGAGTTTTTCTATGTATCAGGTGATGTGCTGTGGCTGGAATGCAGACATCAAAGCTCCTGGTAGAACTTTGCCAAATACATACTCTCAATTTTAACAAATGTTATGTTTTGAACATATACATCCCTTGAAAATTCATATTTTGGTAATCAAGGGACCTAATGTAATCATACTAAAAAGATGAGACTTTAGTAAGTGAAGAAATCTTGCTTGCTTTGCTCTCATGAAAAGGATAATTTCCCTTACAATTTCTGAAGACCAGCTAGGTCACATTGCTCTTCCACGTTACACAGCACACACAGCAGAAGGGGACGTCTCGGCAGCAGGAAAAAGGCATACCACCTTGCTAAGTACTGATTCCTTGACCTTGACTTTTCCAAACTCCATATATTTGTTCTTTGAAAATTATCTCATTACCGATATTTTGTCATCTGGTCGTGTGGTTAGAGCAGGACCTTAAGAATGGGTGTGAGAATATGGAGGATCCAGGAAGTGGGGGGAGAAGACAGAGAACTAGAGGAGCACGGCTTTTGCACGGTACAGAACTGGGGCAGCCGGGCTTTTGCACGGTACAGAGAAGCCAATAAGCACAGGCCTGGAAAGTCCCACATTCACCTGAAGTCACTCTGTTGGACGTTATCTAACAGATGTTTTGTACAAGAAAATGGATAGATTGCCATTCACGTGTCTGTTCCTAACTGTTGATAAAGAGCTTGGGATCTAAGTTCCTTAAGTCTTCGCCAGGTCTCTCAGAATCATGCCTTTCTCTTTTAGAGCTACAGGGAAGTAAACTATTATATATACTGAATGCAAATTTCATGTCATATTACATACAAATCACTGTTTAATAATGAATATGTCTTTAACATATAAAATATCACTGAATTCTTATTGTCTGTAAATTTTTCAGGCTGACCTGGCTTTAGTTTCATTACTTATTATTATAATGTAGACTTTCTGGTTCATTGATATAGATCTTATACATGTTTTAGCTAAATTTTAGCGGAGGAAATTTTACTCTAAGAGTACTCACATTTATCTGTTAAAGAACTTAGTATTCTTTTCTTAAAGGCTAAGACTCATATCTTTCCCTTTCTATTGCACTGACTCTCTTACCTCCTCATACACCCAGCCTCATGTCAGGGTTTCTTGATTTGCTATACATACACAGACTGATTTGTTGTCCATCTCCACAGAGTGAAGAAGGATCTCTTACAAAATTCAAATATTAGTTTGTACCCACAAAGATTTTTTTAACATTTGGTGAAATAACTCAAGTTCTTTGAAGCACTTCATACTCTGAAAAGTTTGTGCAATCCTGGTATGAGATGCCAGAATAATAGTATTGATAAAGTATAAAAATACTGATAGCTCTAAGAAAATAAAAATGGTAAAAACATTTATAATTTTAAATAGAATTTTTGTAAGTGTTTTAATTTCTGAACTGTTTTCTCTATAAAAATGCATTTGTATGTGAGCAGGAGACTTCACAGAGCAAACCGATATGATTCCCTTGCATTTGATCAGCAAATACTCATTAGTCTTAAGGACAGGTGCTATATAATGCTATAGATACATAAATTAACAGAAAAGAAAAATAAAACGAACCTTCATGAAACCTACATTTTAGTTAATAAGAGAATATAAACAAACTAGTAAAATATGCAGCATATTAAAAGCAAAAAAGTTATATATGAGAGTAAAACATGAAAAAAGAGTTAACTCGGGCTAGAACAAGGCTAGCTCAGGCTCCAGTTTTAAATTTGGTTTCTAATAAGTTTTTACTGTGATTACTATGTGAGGAGAATAACATAAAAAGACACAGTAAGAATGATCCCTTGGGTACATGGAGAAATACTTGTGCACAAGAAAGCATACTGGATAGAAGTTTCTGGAAGTTCAAATAGATAAAATATGCCTAGGACAGATTTATCAGGGGGAAAAGAGGTAAGAGATTGTAAGAACAGACTGTTGATGAAATGTAAGGAATAGTGATTGCAGTCGTTCACCAAGTGGGGACAATTTCAGTTTATTGAGAGTAATTTTATTTGTGGCTGGATTCTTATCCAGATTTTTAACTGTGTTGAGAGAGGCAGTATACGGAACAGGAAAGACAGCTTGAGAGGGATATTCGTGCAGGTGAGTTTCCTCTGGGAAACATAAGTGCTCATGCTATAGGTTCCCTTGCAGCCCTAAATAACTATGCACCAACAGAAATCTTGGAATTTATGTGACTGGCCTGGAATCTGGAGCTACACAGGTCCTGGCAAGCAGTCGCTGAGATCAGCAGGTTTTGCATTAAGGTTTTCATATAAGGTAGTACAGCTTTTATATTGGTTTTCAGATAGTTCATTTTGCATAAAACAAATCTTACATTTTATGGCAATACTTATGTAATAGATTATGCTTCTTGTATTTTATTTCTACTCCCAAAGTTTTTGAAAAAATTTTGAGTAAATAATTTTGCTCTTAAATGCTTTTATGTTGTTTCATTTAAAATGTAAAAAGACTATGAGAAGAGGAAAGATGGTGCCTTTCATTAGTTTCTTCCTTTTCAATCTAATTTCTGAGCATTTTAGGTATGCTCTCTGCAATTTGGAAGAAAGTTTTAGTTTATGCTACGGAATAATCTCAACATTAAGTGACAAATAATTTAACTCATTGAGAAGCACAAGGATCTTTTATAAACTAACCAGAACAATGTTTTGCTGTTCCAAGATTGAAACCAGACAGAGAGCATTATGTACTTAGGAAGAAGCTTCCGTCTTAGCCATTCTTGAGGTCTCAAGAGTGCCTGCATTGTATCAATTGTGTGAGCAAGACCAGGCAACACAATGCAAAGGTCAGAGGGCTGCTGAAGTTAAAGGTCCGGTAGATGGTTCCGTCAGCATTAGCTCAGGGCGTCTCTGGTTTTCGTCCTTTGTTCTGGTTACTATTCCACATGGCTCTCGAGACATGAATAACCTGTCTGTGCAATACTACAGCAAGGCTTGAAAACACATTTTATCACAAGCATATTCTTCCTGTTCTTTTAAATATGCTTACCAGGCAAGATCGGGAGAAATAGTAGATTATTTAAGAGTGACACAGGCTAACATTTTCAACAAAATTGATTTGCCAATATACTGATCATTTAAAAAGAAAACTTTTACCTTTATCTTATATTAAGCTTCAGCTATGGTCATTTTATACACACTACTTATGGGTAGAGTTAATTTCAATGTAAAAGAACAGGCCAATTTGGTATCCTTAGTATTTCTCTAACTCTAAAATGCCCAACACATCTTACCAATAAAGTGTGCCAAGCAGTAAAAATGACTTCACCTAAGACTGCTGAAACCTCAGCATATAACAGCAGCAACAACAAAAACCCTACAAATGCTCTGTAGCCCATTGTACCTTTTAGTGCCTTCTGCTTCTGTGGTGACCACAACATGTCTATAGGGTGGTAGAAAGTTTCCGTGGGATCACCTTTGTTCTCACTTTCTTCAAGGTGTGCTCTTGATGCAGTCCTTTGGAACTCTGCTGGCTCCTGTTGGAAGTTGTTCAGTCCAAAACTTTTGTTGTCTCTACTACTATTTGGATCTTCATTAACAAGTAGTGTCTTATGACTAAGAGACAGCTTCTCTGTAGCATGTTCTATATAGGTAGACTCAACGGAATTTAGTGGAAGGTCCATTTGAGCACAGATTTCATTGTGATACTCACTCGTTACATCTTCAAAATCTCTGTGGCATACATTCTTCACGACTGGTGGTGCCTGGCATCGGTCATCGTCAACATCTTCCAGATAGCTGGTTGACTCTCTAGGGTTTCTTACTGCCATGGGACAATTAGAATCAACTGTGCCTTCGTGATTTTGAGCAGTGACTCTCTGCTTTAACTCATCAGTTATGGAGGCTGAGACTGGCCCTTCTCTCCTGCTGAGGGCTGTCATCTCTACATGATTTGCATGGTCCTCTATTTGATCCCATTCCACAGAGCTGTGTATATTGCCATGAAGTGGGCTCTTCGAAACTGGCCTGCCACAGGATGTAATCCTCACAGTTGGATTCTGTGTATTCTTCCTGTCCAATAGATGTGTGTTCACAGAAGAATCACTTTTTAAAATAGTCTCATTAACATCTCTGTAAATCGCAGCACCATGTATTTTGTCCTGCTCTCTCCCAACACCAATGAATTGGCTAAAGGAAAGCGTGCTCCCAGGAGTCTCTATAGGTTCTCTACAGGTGACAGAGTGGGATGGACTGAGTAACAGAGACTTCAGAGCATGTTCACTGACAGGGAAAGACACAGAATTTGAGCTCTCATAGCCCTCTCCTGGTAGTGTTTTGTTGCCCCTGCAGCTGAGGTTGTCTGCTTTTTCTCCCAAGAGCTGCTTGGTTGGAAAAGACAAAGGACAACACTCAGAGTCTGAGGCATCTTGAATGGGAATCGTGCTGCTCACAGTACTTAGGGGGCCATTGGTTCCTGCTGTGCATGGTTGTACTTGGGAATGTGAAATGATATTTTCCCTGATATCAGAGCTGTTTTTTCTCTCTTTATCCACATCCCTTGAATCCTCAAAAGGTATTTCACTTAAATCCATATTATTCAAACTTGTGGTCCTAAAGGTTTGAGAAGAGGTAAGAGGACAAGTGGCAGCTGTGAAGAAATGTTGCTTTGGGGGGTTGTCTTGAATAATTTGGAAGACCTTCTGTTGAGATGTAGCAGAATCTCCCTCTTCAGAATCATTTGGGGCTGAAGGCAGTGTGTTGGGTTTCTTTTTCTCTCCCCTGGGAGGTGGGCTTAGAGAAACCACAATTGTGTCTGAATTCTCTTTCTGGACAGTATTCACACTACAGGAAGTGTCATGCAAACCATTTGAGCTCTGTTTCTGGTTTTCAAGCCTCCAGTTTTCAGGATGATTTATGTCAGGCTGTGAAGGAAATTCACAGGGTTCTTTCATGGTGGGGTTTAAGGAACTTTTTCTATGTTTTATTGATTTCCCTATGCTTTTAGAATGAGAGATATTGATTAATATGTTCTCTTTTTTACTTGCATATTCAACCATAATTTCTTTCCCTACAATGTTTATGCTCATTGAAGGGATATCTCTTCTAGAAGCCTCTCCTTTGCATGTAGCTGGAACTTTATGTTTGAATCTTTCTGCCAATACAGTACTGTATTTAGAGAACTGGCCCTGAGATGTGGAGCCTCTTTGTCCTTGCTGGACAGAATAATGCTGGTGACATGTTGGACACCGCCGTTTTGTTGGGAACTGCACTCCTGTTTTACAGAAAATGCTTTTTGTGGTTTCCACTTGCACATTGAAAGCTCCACATTTGACTTGTCTAATAAATTTGCCTTTTGCTGGCTTTAAGGCTTCTACTGTGTTTGGGAAATCCTGTGCTGTAATTTTTCCTGATAATGATTTTTTACAGTCATTAAACATAGCCACTGGTAAGACTTCCTCTAGCTGATGAGAGATAGCCGGAGGATAGTCATCATTCTCCATCCTCTTGTGTATTTTGTGGTCAGATGCAGGTTGTTTGTCATCTTTGGGGAGCAAGGAGGATTTCTGTTTTCCATTTATAGAAACAGATAGACACTCATCTCCATTTTCCTTCAATTTCCCTAATGCCTTAGTCTGATGAAACATGGCCTCTGAAGTGTGTCCCTTGATGTCCTTTTCAAAATCTTTTACAATTTTTTGGCATGCTTGACCAGATGGCTGAGAAGTACCTAAAATAGAAGGAGAAAGGGATGAAAAATGTTTTATGTCCACTTAAAGACCAGATGTTCCAAATCAACAGGAATATCATTTGTATGTATTTTGGATAACAGTTTCCATTAGTTTCATGAAAGTTCATTCCAAATAAATGTCTTCTTTTAAATTAATTATCCTAGGGTACAGAATATCACATGGTACTTTAGAAAGTAAACTTAAGTTTTCTATTCAAAGAAGAATTCAGAAACTGAGTTAAATGTGTTTCAAAAGAAATGTAGGCAACTAAAACATAAGTGCAATGTCTTGATGAGAAGCAAATTGACATGCCCTGAAACTTTTTGTTTTGTTTTTCCAGGCAGGTTTCTCTGTGTTGCCTTGGCTTTCCTGGACTTGCTTTGTAGACTATGCTAGCCTCAAACTCACAGAGATCCTCCTGCCTCTGCTATCCCAAGTGCGGGAATTAAAAGAGAATACCACCAGCTACATGCCCTGAAATTTAAATGTAGCATTATTCTGCAGTCTATGTCTAACACCATATAATTTCATGGAGATAAAGATTCTGGTAAACAGGATGGAAGAGAACTCAGTATGACTGATAGACATATTTTTTATAAGGCATCTTCACAAATGTGAATTCCCGTGGTATCCAGGCAATGTTAACAATGTATGCTTGGTACACATATTTACCTTCAGCCAATAGTTGCCATGGGAGAAGAGGTCACCTATTGCTAGATTCTCTCATTTTCTAAGAGAGCACTAGAATTTTTGTTTGTATACTTTGAAATTGCTTAATTCTTGAGTGTTGGCTTACATTGTTTTTTTTTCTTTTTCACAATTTATTCATTAGATATCCTGATTGAAGCTCCCATCCTCAACTCTTCCTAGTCCCACCCTCTCCCCTTTTCCCCAGATACCCTTCCCCTAGTCCACTGAAAGAGGGAGTTTCCACCATTCCCATCTGCCCTTAGCATGTTAAGTCTCATCAGGACTTCTTGGATCCTCTTCCTCCATGGCCTGGCAAGGCCTCATCACCAGGGTCGAGTTATCAAAGAGCAGTCAACCAAGTTCATGATAGAGGAAGCCCCTGCTCCCCTCACTCAGAGATCCACAAGGAGTCTGAGCTGCCATTAGGCCACATCTGAGCAGGGGGTCTGGATCCTCTCCATGCATGGTCCTCTGTTGGTGCATGGCTCAGTCGTTAAAGGCTAGGCTTACAACCATAAAGATTGACTTGCATTGTTAAAGATCAAATGTAGCCCATAGACAGCTCAGTCTCCATGTAGGTCTTCTGGTAAGAGGAGAAGAGACAGTCTCTGACATGAACTGGGTTGCCTGCTCCTTGATCACTTCTCTCTGGTGGGGCAACCTAGCCAGCCCACAGAGGAAGAGGATCCAGGCAGTTCTTATGGGACCTGATAGGCTAGGGTCAGAGAGGAGAGAAAGACGTCTCCTATTGGTGGACTAGGGGAGAGGGATAGAGGAGGAATAGGGAGGGAGGATGGGACCAGGAGGAGATGGGGAGGGAGCTACACCATGATACAAAGTGAATAAACTATAAAATAACAATAACAATAATAATAATAAAAATCTCTCTAGAGTTGGAGGCCAATGCATGAAGACACTATGTATGACTCTTTCATTTTACTGTTTACTACATTTAAATATTTTACTTTTTACTTTATGAACTCTGTTATATTGGACATGAGGCACTTGCTCTTACATAAAATACTGTGGACAAAATTTAAAGATACCATGTTGTGTTTCAAATGATGATTATTTAAGGAGATTGTTAAAGACAACAGAAAATAATGTCAATAGCTACTAGTGCCACGGCATCAATAAAACAGATGTTTAAAAGCTCTTCCTTCCTTTCTTCCTTCCTTTCTTTCTTTCGTGTGTATGTGTGTCATACTTGTGGAGGTCAGAGGACAACTAGAGGGAGTCAGTTTGCTCCAGAAATTGAACTCGTGTCACAAAATTTGGTGTCAAACACACTGAACCATCTCAATAGCTGGTGAAAAGGGATATTTTTAAACACCTGATTAAGTTAAAACTTGGTAATAATTTTTTTAAAATTTATTTTGTTATGGATTTAAACATAATAAACATATACTTATGCAGCATATACAATACTTGTAGTTACATGAATCCCTTGACAAGAAAAGGAGAAAAAGAATAAGACAGTACTTTGCCCACACCCATTTGTGCCCTGAAGGAAGAGCTTCACTATTGGTAGGTACTAGGACAATTTCCATGAGCCTCCTTACAATTGAAAACTAATGTGGATAACATAGAAGAAGAGACAGGGGGAAAAAATCCCTCTAAAGCCCAAATACAGTCAAACATGAACACATAATTTTATAGAATGACAGACTTCCTGCCACTAGTAGATTATGAAATACTAAGGTCTGCATGTCAAGAGCAGACCTTAGTATTTGACATTTTTATATTTATAGTAATTTTTAATTGATCACATTTTTATGGAAGATGAATTGAGAAAATTATAGGCAATGCATTAGCAGCAGATTTTTAATAATGAAGAAAGACCTTAATGTGGGAATTAGTAAATATTCTATTTTTAAAAATTTAGCCCACAGCACATATAAATGATAACTAATGTAGAAATGCATTTATAGTAGTCAAAACTAGTAGTGGTTTGAATAGGAATGGCCTTCATTGACTCATGTTTGCATGCTTAGTCATAGGGAGTGGCACTATTAGTAGGTGTGGCCTTATTAGAGTACGTGTGGTCTTGTCAAAGTAAATGTGTCACTGAAGATAAGCTTTGAGGTCTCAGATGCTCAAGCCAGGCCTAGTGAGTAATTGTCTCTCCAATTGCTTGCAGATCTAGATGTAGAACCCTCAGCTACTTCTACAGCACCATGTCACCCTGCCTGCATGCCACCATGCCTCCTTCCCACCATGACAATAATGGAATAAACCTCTGAACTGTAGGGCAACCTTAATGAAATGTTTTTCCTTATACAGTTGCCAATGTCATGGTTTCACTTCAAAGCAATAAAACCCTAAGACAGAAGTTGGTGTTCAGAGTGATAGGGCAGACCATGTTTTGTTTGGAGGAATGTGGACTTTGGGACTTTGGGTTAGAAAAGCAGTTGAATGCCTTAAGTGGGACTTCATGTGCCATCCTAGAAACATGGAAGACAGTAGTTCTTAAGGAGATTTGAACTGCAAGTCCCCGAGTCAAGAAGTTTTAGAGAAGAATATTAGTATGTGGCCTACAAACATTTCTCTTGATAGTTTGGTGAATTACATAGCTGCTGCCTGTCCTTGTCCAAAAAATTCTGTTTATGATTTAATTAAGAGTTATGATTAGGGGGGATCCAAGATGGCTGCCACGAGAGGACACTGTGTCTGAGGAGTAGGAGAGCAGAAACAACGCAGCGACCAGGAGACTGAAATCTGGGACGTAAAACGCCAGCATTTGTGATTGCCAGGTGAGCAGAAATCCTATGGTGAGAAAATCAAGTGGGAAACCCCTAGGGACACCCAGTTATTCCTCGGAAAAATCTACGGGTGACTGGCGGCTTACAGCTCTGATCTGAATGAGCAGCCGCGCTGGGCACACGCAGCCACCATACTAGACTGGATCACACAGTCTCTCGGGCAGTCTGAGGAGGAACCCGGTACCTTTTTCACTGACCTGCACACTGCAGGCGCACACTACCCGGATCCGCCAGCAAAAACCTCAGTCCCTGTGTGAGTCCGTGGGCAAGTCTGGGGAGGGCCCGGGTTGTGCTTCAACCCACGGGCTTATGGCAGGAACACACCAATCGCCTCTGCCGGAACCACCTCAGACTGAGAGGGACAGGGGACCATTTTGACCAGACTGCACACTGAGGGTGCACACTGCTCAGGGCTGCCAGCAAAAACCTCAGTCCATGTGTGTCCACAGGCCAGACAGAGAAGGCCTCAGGCACCATTTCAGACAGGCCTGCATACAACAGGTGCACACTGCTCAGCAACGCCTGCAACCAACCCAAACCCACTGTGTATGCCCCAAATATCATCTCAGACCATGGTACACAGCCCCTGGCCCAGAAGGGGGTGCCAAATCTCCAGTCCAGGGGAGAGCCCTTAGCAGCAAGCCCAGGACAGAGCGCACAGACCCCAGCTGACATCTCAAACCTGGACACTCAGACTCTAGCACAGAGTGAGGAGTAAAGACTCCAGACCAGAGGGGTGACCAGCCTGCAGTGCTCACAGCTTCTAGCACAGAGCACGAAGCTGGGCACACAGAGCCCACAACAAGTTCAACTGAGACAAAACACACACCACAAACCACTGGAACTCCCTGATCTTCGGGAAGAATACTCCTGACACAAGAGATTGACAGATTCAGACTGAAGTACAGCCTTAAAGCACAAA